>CP139509.1:153630745-153935553 GCA_021014915.2 Artemisia tridentata subsp. tridentata
AAATCTGCAAAAATCTTTATGATCGATACAAATTTGTCAAACAAATACTAATATGTATGTTAGTTTATTATTATTATGATTCATGTTCATTTGTGTTCTAATAAACCGATTTAGATTTCCCTTACACTTAACTTTTGCAAAATACCTTTATGTGTAGTTAAACGAAGTTAAAAACAAGATAAAGCATTTTCACAATTTAGTTTTTGAACATGAATTAATAATAATAAAAATTAAACACACATACGGAAACAAATAAAATCAAACGAACAAATAAACAAACACACAAAGCAAATAAAACTTGGGTTGCCTCCCAAGAAGCGCTTTTCTTTATTAACGAGTCTTGTAGCTAGACTCAAAGTCACGTACATACGTGACTCCATCATTGGTCACGGTTTCTAGGTCATCCTCATGTCCGGTTCTAAATTCCGGTCCTAATTTCAAACAATCCTTGTAGAAACCGAATATCCTTTCCATAACATAGTCTACTCCTTTATTTCTATCCTCATCATTCCTATAGTAGACCGCTTGCTTAAGCTCCTTCTCAACATTTGACAAGTGTTGGAATTGCTCTATCTTATATGGCATTTGGTAGTTTACCTCATCGGTCTCATCCTTAAATCTAACTATCCCTAAGGAAGGTTCATAAGTCATTCTAGAGACCTCAACAAATGGTTTTCCAAAACTTGATTAGATGCATCGATATGGCGGACTTCTACAATATAAACGTGCATGTGAATTTCTAATAACGGTAATCCCTTAACTTCCCGTGAAGTATATCAACCCTGTCGGACATCCTATACCCAAGTTGATTTTTCATTATCAAGTTGTAGTGGGCTCTAGTCATGATGTTTATGGGTGATCTAAGGTCGATGTAAGCTTTCCACACATGCAAATGTCCGATGTTGCATGGTATGTTGAGATTAGAAGGGTCGCCTATTTTTATAATTGGTCTACCTAGGAAGTATGGTGTCTCGGGGTCATCGAATAAGTCTGTATGATATGCGCGCTCTTCCTTAGTGGGTAGCCTATTGAAGTAGTCCTCATCATCATCTACTTCTTCAATCTCACTTGTCCTAACTTCCTTATCAACCTCGACTTTCTTAACCTCATCCTCAGGTTCACTATTATCCTCATTCCTATCAATTGGTTTGATAGTGACAATGTTGACGAAGTGGACGTGTTTGGATGAAGAGGGGTCTTTTACTTGGGGTCCGCTATTTGTGTTCCTAGCATCCTTATGTGGAGGTGATAGCACTTGGTTATTGAGGGCTTTCAATAAGTTGTCAATTTTATTGGTCATCTCCAATTGTTGTTGATTGAATTCGGATTCAAACTTAGCTATACGCGCTTCTTGAGATGCCATAAATTGGGACATCAATCCTTCAAAGTTATTGGTACTACCATAATTGTTGGAAGGATTGTTATTGAAAGTACGGTTCGAGTTGGAACCGCTTGATTGGAAACGATTAGGTGGGTTGGAAGAATTGGTTTGTTGTGTGTTTTGGTTTTGTTTCCACCTAAGGTTCGGGTGATTTTTCCATGAGGGGTTGTATGTATCACCGTAAGGATTTGGCTCGGGTTTGAAAGTGTACCACTTGTCTCCCGCTCCGTCGGTACGCGAGGATGCGTAGTCCGCAAAAGCTTGTTCGGGGAGTTCCATGCAATCACGAGTGTCGTGGGGACCACTACATAATTCATATGAAGAAGTGATTTTGTTCACTTGGCTTGAAGGTTTAGGAGCCTCGTAGGATTTCATGAGAAACTTGACTTGGTCTTCAAGTTCTATGATCCTACGGTCGGAAGTGCTTGAATTGTTCGAAGGCAAAGATATTGCCTTGACCGTTTTATTCAAATCACGGGGATCACTCCAACTTTCGTTGTCATAAAGAGCAAGATCCTCTAGGAGAGCCCATGATTGTTCCGCACTTAGATCACGTAGCTTACCACCGGCCGATTGGTCAATGGTTTTCCTCGTGTAGAGATTGATATGGTCATAGAAGATTTGGACTTGGAGCCAAAGTTCTATGCCATGGTGAGGGACTTTTTGGAGTAAGTCCTTGAATCGAGTCCATGCCTCGTAGAGGGTTTCGCCTTGACGTTGTTGGAACATCAAGATATCATTCCTTAGCTTGGTAGTTCTTCCCGGTGGGAAAAACTGAGCAAGGAAATGAGTAGTGAGATCATCCCAAGAGGTGATGGATCCTGCGGGTTGACGCTCTAGCCATTGACTAGCTTGGTTCCGCAAAGAGAATTGAAAGAGACGTAGTCGGGTTGTCTCTCGAGTGGCAACATCAAGGTCTATAGAATCAACGATTTTGAGAAAGTCCTTGAGATGTTGATTAGGATCTTCAGAACGAAGTCCATGGAATGCGCATCCGCTTTGCACCAACCGGATGGTGTCGGATCGCAAGGGAGTGACATTGGCTCCTTGAGTGAGCTCAATGGTGTTTCGATAGCCATGGTGGCTAGGACGGGAGTACTCTCCTAAAGTACGGGCTCTAGGAGGTGGTGGTTGTTGTGGTGGGTTGTTGGGATCGAGGATATTACCACCTTCCATGATGTCGGATGGTAATGGTTACGAACAAAGAAACGAAGAAAAAAGATAGACTAAAGAAAACCTAGAAAAATAAAAATCTCACTAGAAAGGAATCTAGTGAGTAGACCTATAAAATAAAAATTCAACCTAAACAATAACTATTCCCCGGCAGCGGCGCCAAAAACTTGATGCGTGGTTTTGCAACCTTACAACAGGTTTTACCTCTCGAGGGATCTCAAGAGGCTTACAACCCCACCAGGCAGTGTACCTGACCGATGTAGTATAGTGTAGTGGTAAGTACGGGGGATTGATCGTTCTCCACAGGGAATAGTGTTCGTTAGGTATGAAAAACTACTCTAATAGGTCTAAGGGTGAGAGAAGATTCTTTTTTTATGTTTTCATAATTTTATGAAAGCAAGTAAAATCTCGGGTTTGAAAGAGTGGGCGGAATTAGTTGCTAGTCAACTAACCCAAATAACTACGAATGCAAATAAAATAAAATAACTGAAAATGAAAAGGTGGTAAAACTTATGTGGAGAGAAATGTGTTTACTTAGATTTCCTTACTCCCTAACTATCTTTTACCGGTTGATTAGTGTGTATTAATTGCGTGGATGACGGGTGTATTCCTTAATACCAATCGTGGGGTGGCGTACGTACTTCCCCAACTCTACAAGCTCCTACTTCACTCCTATGTCGAGCCGGCTAGGAAGCTCCTAACATGGGATCACTAGAATTCGCTTGTGCATTAAATACAACCATAAAAACCTTAGTACACATTGGTTCATGTTTCTTAAGACGTTCAAGCAAGTTACCGAATAGGAAGTTAGCCAGTTTTCTTAAGCCTAACATAGATAAACAATCATCCAATACAACTAATAACACACTAATAACCAATAATCAATAGCTAGGTTTCATTAGATCTAAGCAAACATAAGATAAATCTAGCCTAGCATGTTAAACAAATGACAAGAACAAGATAGAATCAAACAACACATAGACATATTGAATGATTAATTGATAACTTATCTTCAATGTAACATGGAAGATCTCAAGGCAAAAAGCCTTGAAAAAGCTGCTAAAATCGTCTTAGGGTTTTCACACACAAAGTTCCCCAATAAGTTCCATACTAATGACAAAAAATTGCAAAACTATATATAGACTTTCAGATCTGACGGCGTCACGTTATGGAGTGTGACGCCGTCACCTCGCCGCTTTTAGGGTTCCCGGATGGCCTTCTTGACGCCGTCCCTCTTTAGCTCTCCAAAATCCGTTCTGGCTTATCAAGGCTTGACGCCGTCAGATAATGGCTTGACGCCGTCCCTCTTTAAATTAAGTCATGACGACCTTGATCACATTAAAGCGTGACGCCGTCAGATTTTCATGCAAAATTCTCTGGCTTATCATGAGTAATTTTCACATCCACCTTTTTCTTGCCAAGCCATGACGCCGTCTGGGGATAATCCTGACGCCGTCAAAGGTAATTTTCAGCCGATTTTGAGACTTTGTCGTATTCTTCACTTTTATGCTCCAAAAACGTCCAAAATGCTTCCTTTTCCAGATTTCTCCTCAAAAGTACCTAAAATGACAAAAGGAACGATTTAGGGCAATATTTGATCAAATAAATACGATTTAGGGCTTAAATGACCCCTTAAAAGCGGTACACTTTTCGCTTCATCAAAGACCTTAAAATTAGCTGGCAAAAACGGGCAGTTTTGCCCTGTGCACAGCTGCACATCAGCAGGCTCAATTAAGCTTTGGCTTATTTTGAGCTTGTCTGGCTTATCAGCCAGCACTTCTTGAAACCATCAGCTTATTTACAGTAAACTAGGTCCCTAATAACTTATTTCAAGAGCTTTTAACTTGTCCTCTAGCTTATAGCTTAATTTGAAAATCCTAGTTCTTAAAACCATAAAGCCAACTGTTGGGCTTATTAGCTTCTTATCTGCTTATTTTTAAGTTTCATCAAGATTGTTTTTGTAAAAGTTCCATATTTTCAGTAGTAAAATAGTTTTGTAAAAAGAAAATCAGAAAATCAACAACATAAAAAAAGTGATAGCTTCTATTTAAGCCATTTGGCTTATTTTTCTGCTTTTTCATTAAGCACTTTTTATTTTTATAATTTTCCTAGGTTCCTGTACTTAAATAATATTTATAGAAAAAGTTTCTAATTTTTCTTTGTTTATTTAGTATTTATTATAATTTAAAATAGTTTAAATAATTATTAAATAATAATTAATTAATAATAAATAGATAAAAAGTGTAATAAATATATTTTTAGTTTTAAAATAAGTTTTATAATATTTTAGATTTTTCTAAGTCAAAATTTCACTTTTCTAGCTTTATTTCATATTTTCTTATATTTTAGGGTAATATTAAATAGTTAAAAATAGTTTTTAATTAATAATAATTAAATAAATAGTCATAAAAATAATTTAAATTTTCCAATAACTTTATTTTATTATTAGGATTCTAAAAATATAATTTTCACATCCGTGGGATTTATATTGGTCAGAATTCATGTTTTATTTTGTACGTTTACGTAAATTTAAATTAAACGTACGCGTTTTTAAATTTTAGACGTTTCTAAGTATTTTGCTTTCACGTACTTGTTCATATAGCTTATTTAAGCTATTTTCTTTTATTCCTTAGTGTAAATCACCCACAACCCTTTCCCGTTCAATATTCGCCCGATCACAGATTCGTTTTATTTCAGTTTACACACCTCGTTGGGACTTAACGACCCGGGGATACTCTGTACTCCTTTGGTAAATTGCATTGTATTCTCAAGTGATTGAATTTTATTGACCATTTACCTGGTTAATTTGGGTTGACCGTTTGAGACCGATCAAATTTTGGCGCCGCTGCCAGGGAGGTGTGCTGCGTAAAAACGAATTTGAAGTATCAGTGATTGTTGAATATACACCCATTGTATATTTACCATATTTTGTTCATATTTCCTTATTTTCATATAAAACCAAAATAATCGTGAAGTTAATTCGTTTGACTAAACGATTACCAAAAACATATTTATTCAAAGTTTTCAACGAACACAAAAAACCCAAAAATATTCATCTTTACCCTCTCACCCTTTTTGATTCTTTATCCCTTTACCCTCTATCCATTTGATTCTAAACTTCTTATACCTTTCTTCTATGGCGTCTCTTGGGTATAAATGTTTTGATTGTAAAAGCCCATTGATTGACAGCCTTCGTTGTTCAAAATGTGCTTGTGAGCGGTGTGGAAAGCATGCACCAAAGGATCGTGGACCTTGTTATTGGTGTGAAGTAGCCCTAAAAAGGGAGCTTAATTCCATCAATGATTCTCAAAGTTCTTCTGACTACCCTTCACGGCCCAAGATACATGCTATTAGTGACAAACCGTCAAGAATCGATCCTAACCTCTCAGGATTTACGGTTAAAAGTTTGTCAAGCAAACGTACAGAACTTAGAACAGTGACTAAAAAGAACGACTTGCCTAATCTTCACGTTTATCAAGAACAAGAACCAGAGACCATAACGGAAGTGGTGGAAATTCCTAGCTCTCAGAGCACACCACTTGTCCCACCTCCGGATTTTATTCCTTGTGTCGGTTGTGGTGAGCCGCTTTTTCGGTTTGCCATGTCATTGGTGTACATGTGAACGATGTGGTAATGATATTCAGAACGGGAGTTGTTTGTTTTGCGGTTCAAGTAATTCAATTACTTATGATCCAAATGAACCGCCAAATTTCTCCGACTGCTCTCCACGACCCCACATGTCTTCATCTTACAACTATGGTTGTAAACAGTGTGGGGGACTTCCAAATGGTAGAAATTGCCGCGGTTGTAGCATTGTGAATTCGGGAAACGGGTTTGTCTATGACCAAAATCCCAACAATGAAACAACCAATTTCCCTAACCAACCCCCGCACCATGAAATGGAAACATATTCTTGTGAATTTTGTGGAGGTTGTCCTCATCCGGAATATGATTGTCGAACGGGAGATATGCTTGTCTATGAGCAGAACCCTTATAACAATCAGACATCATCCGGATTTGACACATCTCCATATTATCCACCACCACCACAACAGTTTTACTGTTGTGAATACGGTGGAGGTCCGCATTATGAATCTGATTGTCAAACGAGAACCCCGCTTGTCAATGAGCATGGTCCTTGTAACAGTTACGATTATTCTTATCAAGACCAACCTCCGCAGTATCAAACAATTCAACCACCACCTCAGCCATCATTACAAGAACTTTCTCAAGACACTCTTGAAATTCTTAATTTACTCAAAAAAATTAAGGATTCAATTAAAGAACTTCCCCAAGAAGATCGTCATGAGAAATCTTGTGCAGAACTTCTAGCCGAAGATCGAGCAGCACACAATCGTTTCTTGTTTAAACAGGCGTGCATGCTCGATGATGATGATGATGATGAGGATGAAGAAGACGAAGAGGAGAGTGTTATTCCTTTAAATGATAACGTTTATCAACTCCCTCAGTCTGCTGTTATCAAACCCGAAGTTCCCACTAATTCTCTTATTATGGGGGACGAGCATCTTAGCACTGTTCCTGAAAAGGAATCGGACGAATTCATAAAGTCTAGTGCTGAGAACCTTGTCCCAATGCCAAGTGAGTCACAGGGAATTCTTGATCATGTGTGTGATATCCCTTCCCCTCTTGAGTGTTCAAAAGATCATTTTGAGACTTTCTCCGATTCTAACGATGAATATACATATTATGGAGAAGTTGAGTATGTTGAGGCATCATTGCCCCATTTTGATGTTGACCCTCTTCTTGAGGAGTTTACTGATGAACTTACTCACATTGATCCACTTCCATCAGGAAGTGATGATGATCTCTTTGATTTCGAATCCAATCTGGAAGAAATCGAAAGTCTCTTATATCATGATCCATCACTCAATTCTTATCCCAACCCCGAGCTTAGTGATTCACATACTGATGAAAATTCTTTATCTTGTGGAGACATCAGTCATGTGGAGGAACTACCTTCTGAGCTCGTCAGTCCAAAAGAGAATATTGATCATCTTGTTCCCGAAGCATTCAAAACATCTTTCACCAATCCTCTGTTTGAATTCGAATGTGAATTCACTTTAATTTCTGATAATCCACTCTTTGATATTCAGAACGAGGTAGGTGATGATTCCATAATAGAACAAGGGTTCACAGATTTACATCACGTGAATGATTCTCTTTACAAGGAGTTCTCCTTTGAACTCACTCATATCATATCTCCACCAGAGTATGATAACTTCCACTTTGATCTAGACAAAAATGATCTTTGTGTTCCGGAGGGAGATGTTCTCAACACTGAGAATTTGATTAATATCAAAATTCCATCCCTCCCACCCAGAATATGTCTTGATCAGCCGAGCTTAAATGATGAGATTCATGATCCAGAAATCATGAATTCTCCTTCTGATGATGATGAGTTAGTCATGATTTTTATCATGACTTTCTTTCTTTTCTTCACCTACACGGTGACTTCTCCTGTTCTTCACTCCTTCGGGAATGAAGACACTATCTTTGACCCCGGCATTTTCATTTATCATTTGTGAGCCGGGTCTGTGTATATCTCATCGGTGTGGAACTTTCACGTACTTCAATATTTATCCAAATATCTTGAATAAAAGTCCGATGGAGAATTTTTGTTCCACTTGCTTCCCCATGAACCAATGAATTCGGGGTCGAGTCAAGCTAGCGACTCGGTTAATAAAAACAGTAGTAAAACATGGGTTTTCACCCATGTCTCACCCAAGTGTGGGGGAGATGCCCCACATGTTGTATATATGTACAGTCAAAAAAAAAAAAAAAAAAAAAAAAAAAAAAAAAAAAAAAGGCTATTAGTATTTCCTTTTTACGTTCTAAGTTTCGGCATAATAGCCGGTGCTTTGAATATTGAGGGCAATATTCAGTTCTAAGTGTGGGGGGGAATTCTAGCGAATTTGATCATATGTACCATCTAGTACCCCCATTTTGGCCAAAATTTTAAAATTTTTTCTCACTTAGAACGCAATAAATGGTTATCAGTCCGCCATGTCTAACCCACATAAGGATTGGCTAATCCGAGAGCAAACGGCTCTTGGTAAAGATATATCAAATCCGTTTATGGCTTACAATTTGCCTAAAATTGTATGGTATTTGATCCGTGTGTAGTATATATATAAATAAATATAGTATCGTGCACACGTGATACTTGGGGAAATGACAAGTCAAACCTTAGGAAAAGTAAAACTTGCAAAACCCGTGAATGTGATGTGTGTGATACCGGGCAAGTGATCACCCGGGTCGTGTCCCAACGAGGTGTGAATCGAGGATTTTGTTTTAGGTTCGGAATTAAAATGCTTGATGATTTGATTTGGAGATTATTTGGTGTTGTGGTAATTGAAATTAAATAAATAAAAACAGAAATTGAAATAAATGAAAACGCAAATAAATACGGTAAACACACGAAGCTAAAAACTTGAAATAAATGAAATACTAATCCTAGGGTACAAATGCAAGAAAAACTAATTTTATAAAAGAAAATACTAATCTATAAAAGTCTAGGGGCCAAAAATGTAAAAAATTAAACTTTAAAAATACTAAAACAAAGGCAGGGACTGAATTGCACTTTTCTGAAACTTATTTTAAACTAAAATCGGATTTAAGAAAGACAGGGACCAATTTGGATTAAACTGAAACTCAAGGACTAGATTTGTAAAACTTTTAAAAACTAAAAACGGGTTTTAAACAACTAAACGCCCCAGGTTCGATTCCCACACTAGACCTTTTTTGTACTAACTATTTTTTTTTCTTTAACTTTGAATTGGAATTAACACACCACACAATTCTGCTATTTCTATTTTTAACAGCAACTAAATTACCTCTAACAAAATAACCACAAAAATAACTAACAAGTATACTGATGCAATAACTTGAATCAAAACAGTCAAAACGCATTTAAACTAAGCAGCAGCAACAATAACGAGAACAATATACTAACTTATCAAAAATAAGAAACAACAAGAATTAAAACTAAGCCGCATACAAGCACGAACAAAAGTTGCACCACAAAATATCCAAATCCAACTCAAACTAAAAGATTTCCAGCACAAACTAAAGCAACACTTAACTAAAAACTTAACCTCAAACAATAACTAACTAAGCAGATTCAAACTAAAAATGCACTACAAAATTCAAACTAAAGCAAAACTTAACTATTTTTTTTTTTCTTTTTCGCTTACTGAAACACCAACAAGAACAACAAGCAATAACTTAAACCGATTTAAATCCAACAATAACCTCAAACTCAAACACAAACAGGAAACTTAAACCTACACAAACACAAACTAAAAGTGTGTACTAATACCACAAATCGAAGCAGTAACAGAAACATTAGCCACAAATCGAAGCAGTAACAGAGACATTAACCACATTTTTTTCTTAAATTACTAACAACTTAAAATGGCAGAATCGAAGCGACAATAACAATAACAACTTAAAAAAAAATAGCAGAATCGAAGCAACAAGCTAAATAATAAAACTCGACTTAAATAAAAAGTAAAAATTAAAACCGAATTTAAATTACATTAAAAAGAGAAATACAAAGTACCTTAAAAACTAGCTAAAATAAAACCTGGTTACTACAATAACCTCCTACTCTATTTATACTACTAAGAAAAAGAATAAAATACTCCGGTCCTTCTTCTTGTGTTTCTCCCGTGAGAGTAATCCTTTGATAACTTCGATTTGTGCTTTCTTTGACTCTTTCCCAGCCGTAGGATTAAAAAGAAATGATCTTGGCCCTTTATTTTGGTCTTAGCGCCACTAAATCCCTCGGATAGGTGAGGTGGAGGTGAAACCCGTGAGTGGGGAGGTATAAGGGGAAGGGTAGCAGAGATGGGAAGTGGAGAAGGTGGTAAAAAGATGAAAGTTTTGGGGAGAGGTGGATAGTGATGGTTTGGCTGTTGTGGTGTGTTCTTGGCGGGATAGGGAAGAAAACAAGATTAGGGATTTTGACCTAACTCCATTTGGGGGTTGACTGGGGAAAGGGTATTTAAATTATGACGGGTCGGGTTAAGGTGATAATGGGTTGGAACCGGGTTTAGTTTAGGTGGGTCGTGGGTTTAATTGTAGTGGGCTTCGTATAGTTTAGTGGGCTGTGTACTCTCTTTTGGATCCGGTTTAGCATAGTTTAGGATAGATTTAGGATACAAGGGAATTAATCACAAGGACCATTCTTGCAATTCCTGAATTTTTGAGGACCCATCTTGCACATCTTCCAAAATACATCAAGGGTGAATCTTGCCATGTTTCCATAATCCAAGAACCAAAATTTCACTTTTCTATCTTTTAAAATTCCCAGGGATTATTTTTGACAGATTTCAAACTTGAGGGACCAAAGATGTAATTTATTCAAACTTTTCACCAAAGGACTAAATATGATAAATTATGATTAAAAAGGACCTTTGGTGATTTTTCTGACAAAACAAATGCTTAGGGACTAGTTTTGGCAAGTTTTGAAACTTGAGGGACTGAAACTGCCAATTTTGCAAACTTTGTTCGTTTTTTCAACTGTTTTTAAACATTTTGCATTTAAAACACATAAAACACAATCCCTGGGATATTTTCAGTATTTTGATGAATTTCTGAGTGTTTTTGAATGTTTTGGCAGCTCAGATTAGGTAAAAAATGATGAGTATTTACACACTCATCAATCCCCCACACTAAACTATTGCTAGTCCCTAGCAATCTTTTATGAAGTTTTAATGGATTTTTCTCTTTACCAGATATCCATCATTTCTGGAGTAGCCAATTGTTTTAGTTCAAGTAAGAACCTTGGTACAATGATAACCAAATGATTTTGAGCAAACCATCAGCTGTCAACGGTTTTGATTTGTCTTTACCAGAAGCCGTTTGCTTCTGGACTAGCCAACTCTTAGATAAATTATCAATATTATCTTTGGTGAGCTGATTACCAATTATGGTTTTTCCACTGCCTTTACCACAAGCCATAATCTTGCGGGCTAGCCACTCTTCATCTTTTTAGGATATGGTGAGTCGAAAACCATACAATTTTCGGCAAATTGCAAGCCATCAACGGATTTGAGACATCTTTACCAAGAGCCGTTTGCTCTTGGATTAGCCAATCCTTTTGTGGGTTAGACATGGCGGACTGATAACCGTTTTATTTCGTTCTAAGTGAGAAAAAAATTTTTAAAATTTTGGCTAAAATGGGGGTGCTAGATGGTACATTTGATTAAATTCGCTAGAATTCCCCCCCACACTTAGAACTGAATATTGCCCTCAATATTCAAAGTACCGGTTGTTAAACCAACACTTAGAACGTGAAAGGGAAATATGAATAGCCATTTTATTTTATATACACATTTTTTTTTTTTTTTTTTTTTTTTTTTTTTTTTTTTTTTTGAAAAATTTTCATATATACAACATGTGGGGCATCTCCCCCACACTTAGGTGGTAGAAAATAGAAAGAAGTCAGAAATATGGGTGAAAACCCATATGGTGCTTGAGTTTTTGATCACCGAGTCACTAGCTTGACTCGACCCCGAATTGAGTTGATTTCTCCCGAACAGTCAGGTTTGTCACGCAAGCTAACCGCTTGTGAACGGCCAACTGTAACAAAGGGTTCCTGAACAGCCCGGGAGAAAAGTCAATTAAAAAATCGACGGGGAAGTGAGTGGAAGAGACCATCTCCCCCACACTTAGTGGTAGAAAAGAGAAAGAAAAAAGAGACACGGGTGAGACCCCATGTTTTGCTAATGTTTTTGATAACCGAGTCACTAGCTTGACTCGACCCCGAATTCATTGGTCCATGGGGAAAGTTTGGAGATCCGGGACAACCATGGATGGTATGTCCCCTCCAAAATAATGCTTCAACCTATGACCGTTCACCTTGAAGTTTGGTCCGTCATTTTGAGATAACTCGACAGTACCATAAGGAAAAACTTTGGCAACGGTGAATGGTCCAGTCCATCGGGTTTTTAACTTGCCCGAGAAAATCTTTAATCTAGAGTTAAAAAGAAGGACTCGATCACCAACGTTAAAAACGCGGTTTTTGATCTTGGAGTCGTGGATCTTCTTTGTCTTTTCTTTGTAGATCAAAGAATTCTCGTAGGCTTGATCACGAAGTTCATTTAATTCATTGAGTTGAACTTTGCGGTGATCACCCGCGGACTTTAGATCGAAGTTTGCATGCTTCAAGGCCCAATAGGCTTTGTGCTCGAGCTCGATCGGTAGATGGCACGCCTTTCCGTACACAAGTTTGTAAGGAGTACACCCGATGGGTGTTTTATAGGCTGTACGGAAGGCCCAAAGTGCATCATCTAGTTTATCCGACCAAGACGCACGGTTTTCACCTACAGTCCTTTCCAAAATTCTTTTTAAACCACGGTTTGAAACTTCCACTTGTCCACTTGTTTGCGGGTGATATGCGGTGGAAAGACGGTGAGTGATACCGTACTTAAGCATGACTTTTGCAAATTGATCATTGCAAAAGTGCGTACCACGATCACTAATGATAGCACGTGGAGTTCCAAACCGAGCAAAGAGAGTTTTCAAAAATTTGCACACTACTCGGGCGTCGTTAGTGGGGAGTGCTTTCGCTTCAACCCATTTAGACAAATAATCGACGGCCACGAGTATATACTTGTTCCCTCGTGAAGACGGGAACGGGCCCATAAAGTCAATGCCCCAAACGTCGAAGATTTCACAAACTTGAACGACGTTTTGTGGCATTTCATCTTTTTGAGAAATCTTCCCGTGACGTTGACAAGAGTCGCAAGATTTGACCAAGTCATGGGCATCACGGTAGATTGTGGGCCAAAAGAAACCGGAATCAAATACTTTCTTGGCGGTGTAGTTTGCACCATGATGTCCCCCCGTGGGTCCATTGTGGCAAGCTTTAAGAATTTCAACGGCTTCTTGGCCGTGAACACACCGCCGGATGACTTGATCCGCACACACTTTAAACAAGTAGGGATCGTCCCAAAAGTAATGCTTCACATCTTTGAAGAATTTGTTCTTTTGTTGGGACGACATCCCTTTCACAACAAAGTTACCCGCATGATAATTTGCAAAATCGGCAAACCATGGGGTACTAGAATCACCACGAAAAGATACCACGTTAAGTGTCTCGAGAGGAAATGTTTCATTTATTTCCTTTTTCTCGAGCATACTTTGATGAGGATTCTCTAATCGGGACAAATGATCAGCAGCAAGGTTTTCGGCTCCTTTTTTATCACGAATGGTGATATCAAATTCTTGTAGGAGGAGAACCCAACGGAGCAATCTCGGCTTTGCATCTTGTTTTGCAAAGAGATATTTGAGAGCCGAGTGATCCGTATACACTATGCTTTTAGACAAGATTAAGTATGGCCGAAACTTTTCGAAAGCATATACCACGGCTAATAATTCTTTTTCCGTCGTGGTGTAATGTGTTTGAGCTTCGGTCATAGTTTTGCTAGCATAGTGTATAGGCTGAAAATGTTTTGCTTTTCGTTGCCCCAAGACCGCACCTATGGCAAAATCACTTGCATCACACATAAGTTCAAAAGGTAGGTCCCAATCGGGGGCAACTAAGATCGGTGCTTCAGTAAGCTTTTTCTTTAGAGTTTGAAAAGCGTCAATGCACTCTTGTGAGAAAACGAACGGAGTTTCCTTTTCAAGGAGACGGGTCATCGGCCGGGCGATTTTCGAAAAATCTTGAATGAATCTACGATAGAAACCGGCGTGACCAAGGAAACTCCGAATACCCTTGACGGTAGTGGGATGAGGTAGCTTAGCGATAACATCAACTTTAGCCTTATCGACCTCAATCCCACTCTTAGAAATCTTATGGCCGAGGACAATGCCCTCTTTGACCATGAAATGACTTTTCTCCCAATTTAGACAAAGATTAGTGTCTTCACAACGTTGAAGCATTTTGTCCAAATGGGAGAGACATGTGGTGAAAGAATCCCCAAAGACCGAGAAATCATCCATAAAGACTTCCATAGTTTTCTCGACCATGTCGTGAAAAATGGCCAACATACACCTTTGGAACGTGCCCGGAGCATTACATAAGCCAAAAGGCATGCGTCGGTAGGCAAACGTTCCATAAGGGCAAGTGAAAGTGGTCTTTTCTTGATCTTGCGGGTCAATGGGGATTTGGAAGTAACCCGAGAAACCGTCGAGAAAACAATAGTATTCGTTTCCCGCTAATCTTTCGAGCATTTGGTCCATGAATGGAAGAGGGAAGTGGTCTTTACGGGTGGCGTCATTTAACTTTCGGTAGTCAATGCATACACGCCATCCCGTCACCAATCGAGTTGGAATCAACTCGTTTTCATCATTTGTAACAACGGTAATGCCACCTTTTTTAGGCACGCAATGAACGGGGCTCACCCAAGGACTATCCGAGATAGGGTAAATCAATCCGGCATCAAGGAGTTTAAGAACTTCCTTTTTGATAACCTCGTGAATTTTTGGATTCACCCTTCTTTGATGTTGAACCGCTGGTTTAAAGTCATCTTCCATTAAAATCTTGTGTGTACAAAATTCCGGGTTAACACCCTTAATGTCGGAAAGTTTCCAAGCGATGGCTCGCTTGTGTGACTTTAAAACCTTTATGAGAGCGGTTTTCTCCTCATCATTTAAATCTTTAGCAATTATGACGGGTAATTTATCGGTACCCTCCAAAAATGCATATTCGAGATGAGGCGGTAAGTCCTTAAGTTCGACCTCCGGTGGATCAATAGGATTCTCACTAGATGTGATTTCCTCATTATGAAGTTCTTTTGGAGGGAGAGATGATGGATCTTCATTAAGTAACTTCTCAATTAGACGAAGGTCTCCCTCCATGTCAAACACACCTTCATCCATTTCCGATTGAGTTACATCACAAGCTAAACAAGCTTCAATCTCCTCCAAAATGAAGTCACTTCCCTCAAATGGAGTGAGAGAAGGGGAAGAGAGAGCATTGGTATGGTCCGAAGAAGTGGGATTGCCACTTAGTACTTCATGAAAATATTCCTCGCATGTAGTATCAATGATATCAATTTGGTTAATTGACTCGCTATCATGCTTGAGAGGATATTTTGAAGTACTCTCAATATTTAAGACCAATTTTTCATCACCGACTCTAAGAGTCATTTCACCTTCGTATACGTCGATTAATGCACGAGCCGTTTTCAAGAATGGTCTTCCCAAAATAAGGGGGACACGGGGATCGGCATCAAAATCGACTACTACGAAGTCAGCAGGAAAATGGAACTTGCCAACCTTCACGAAGACATCTTCGGCAATACCTTTCGGAACAGTAACCGATCGGTTTGCAAGCTCGAGAGTCATTCGTGTATCAGTAAGTTCCGGTAGAGAAAGCTTTGCCCATACGGAAAGAGGCATTAGATTGATGCTTGCGCCAAGATCGGCCAAGGCTAAGCATTCATCAAGCTTTTGGAAGTCACAAGGAATGAGAAATTTGCCGGGGTCTCCTAGTTTTTCGGGTAACTTCTTAAGGATCACCGCCGAACAATTCTCATTCAATGGAGTTTTTGCCAATTCCAACAATTTTTCCTTATTGCTAAGGAGACTTTTGAATGTTGAAGCAAACTTTGGCATGTAGAGAAGAGCATCCGCAAAACTAATATCGAAGTGTATCTTTTGAAAGATTTCAAGAAACTTCATCATTTGACTATTAGTTTTGTCACGGAGCTTTTGTTCATTAAGCCTCGAAGGATAAGGAATCGAGGGCTTAGAATTTGTCTTCGGAACATCGGGTTCCGGAATGGGAGGTTGGACTACCGAAGGTTGGACGTTTGCGGTACTTTGTGGGCTAGTAATTTGCACTTTGTCCTTTGTCACCTTGGTTTCTCGTTCCACTTCCTTCACCGGAGAAGGAGTAGGAATCGAGGGTCCATCGATTGTCTTACCACTACGAGTGGTAATAGCTTTCAACTCACCCTTCGGGTTTGGAATGGTATTTCCCGGAAGGGTTCCCGAAGTTGAAGGTTGATTCAATTGACACATGAGACTAGCAAACATGTTCTCAATTTTATTTTGAGATTGATCAATCTTTTGATTTGTATTCTTAAGCTCATTTTTAAGTTCATAACCTTGTTTTGAAATTGAAGTTTGAAAATCATTTTTCAAGGTGGTGATTTGATTTTGCATTGACCTCATGTTGGCCTCATTTAACTTGATGTAGTTAGCAAGTTCATTTGAGGAACCAACGGGGGCTTGGTAATGAGAAGCTTGAAAGCCTTGATTGAAATTACCCCCTTGGGTTGGGTATTGATTGATCGGGGCTTGAAGTTGATTTTGAACATTTTGCCCTCTCGGTTGGTTTTGATTGAATCTATTTGGATTGTTGGGTTGAGAAAATCCGGGTGGTCCATTTTGATTGTTAGCACGATAGTTTGGGTCAACTTGAGGACGGTATTGATTACCTCCTTGATTGAGAGACCCGACTACCGGATTAACTTCACATCGACTACCATCGGTGGCAGTACAATTGTAGTATGCATGAGGACCACCACAAGTGACACAAGTTTCTTCCACCGCTTTGACTTGATTGGGTGAAGAAGTTTGTGGGGAAGATTGTTTCTTATGCTTGGAAAGAACCAAAGCTTGAATAGCCTCCGTGAGTTTGTCAATCTTAGCATCGGTGCTAGAAGAACTCACGGGAGATGAAGTAGAAGGTGAAGCATTCACTTGAGAAACAACTTGCTTGCTTCGTGAAGTACGAACCTTAGACTTATTTTCAATGATGGCTAAAGCATCTTTAGTCGTCCGATACAAGAGATTACCACCGGCGGCGGCATTAAGAGAGTCTTGATCGGAATGGTTCAAACCATTATAGAAGGTATCGAGTTGATGTAACTCGGAGAAACCATGGTGAGGACATTTGCGGAGTAATTCTTTAAACCGATCCCACGCTTCACTAAAGGATTCATCAAATTTTTGAGTGAATTTGGTGATTTCATTTTTAAGGGCTGTGGTTTTTGATGGAGGAAAGAATTCATTCACAAATTTTGACACCAAATCTTCCCATGTTAAAATAGAACGAGGGGGTTGTTTTTCTAGCCAAGTCCGGGCCGACCCCTCGAGAGAGAAAGGAAAAAGAAGCAATTTGATTGCATCTTGTGGTACATTTCGGTATTTGATGGTAGAGGTGATCTTGTTAAACCATCGAATGTGGGAATGAGGATCGTCCCTCTCAAATCCGAAATATTGACTCGAAGTTACTAAGGATAGCAACCCGGTCTTAAGCTCAAAGCTATCGGCAACGATTGCCGGAACAACAATAGCATCTCCGTAACCCTCGGTGGGTGCTTGGAGAAGCTCACACATGGTACGTTCCTCCGCCATTGTGACAATGGGAGGAACGGGAATAGCACGAATCTCGGGTCCGGCTATTGGGGCGGAATGCCCACGATTACGTCTTCGATTACGTCTTCTCGAGGTATGCCCGAGTTCACGTAAAGGACTTGTTGACGGAGAAGAACGAGTGCGCATGCACTAACAAAAACAATTTCAATTAAAACAAGACCGAGGCAAAACACAAGTGAACTTAAACCTTAAATCAAACAAGCGTACGGTAGCTCTTTGAAAGAAAAACGCACAGGGTGGCGGAGGAGCAAAGGTGGGCAATAAATGTCCTTAAAAACCCGCTCCTTTCGGTCTGCAATTTAATGTCAAGACCATCCTAGAACCTCCTTTATAGTTTGTTTATCAATCAAAGGTGAGCCGAATTCGCAAGCGACACAAAGGCAAGTTTTAATCTTTTGTTTGGGAACTTATTAATGGTCATACCCCCAGTTAGGTAGTATTCTGTCTTGGTTTTCGACGGTAAAATTTTTTATTGTTTTATTAATTTAACAAGAAAAACGGAAAATCTTTTTGTATTTTTGTTTTTATATGATAATATATATACAAAAGAAAAGAAAAATATTTTTGTGTTTTATAAATTTTTTGGAAGTGATAACTTCGTGAAGAAGGATCTCAAGTCACTAATCGTTTAAACCTTAAACAATATTGTCGCAACACAACCTCCCCGGCAGCGGCGCCAAAATTTGATCCGTGTGTAGTATATATATAAATAAATATAGTATCGTGCACACGTGATACTTGGGGAAATGACAAGTCAAACCTTAGGAAAAGTAAAACTTGCAAAACCCGTGAATGTGATGTGTGTGATACCGGGCAAGTGATCACCCGGGTCGTGTCCCAACGAGGTGTGAATCGAGGATTTTGTTTTAGGTTCGGAATTAAAATGCTTGATGATTTGATTTGGAGATTATTTGGTGTTGTGGTAATTGAAATTAAATAAATAAAAACAGAAATTGAAATAAATGAAAACGCAAATAAATACGGTAAACACACGAAGCTAAAAACTTGAAATAAATGAAATACTAATCCTAGGGTACAAATGCAAGAAAAACTAATTTTATAAAAGAAAATACTAATCTATAAAAGTCTAGGGGCCAAAAATGTAAAAAATTAAACTTTAAAAATACTAAAACAAAGGCAGGGACTGAATTGCACTTTTCTGAAACTTATTTTAAACTAAAATCGGATTTAAGAAAGACAGGGACCAATTTGGATTAAACTGAAACTCAAGGACTAGATTTGTAAAACTTTTAAAAACTAAAAACGGGTTTTAAACAACTAAACGCCCCAGGTTCGATTCCCACACTAGACCTTTTTTGTACTAACTATTTTTTTTTCTTTAACTTTGAATTGGAATTAACACACCACACAATTCTGCTATTTCTATTTTTAACAGCAACTAAATTACCTCTAACAAAATAACCACAAAAATAACTAACAAGTATACTGATGCAATAACTTGAATCAAAACAGTCAAAACGCATTTAAACTAAGCAGCAGCAACAATAACGAGAACAATATACTAACTTATCAAAAATAAGAAACAACAAGAATTAAAACTAAGCCGCATACAAGCACGAACAAAAGTTGCACCACAAAATATCCAAATCCAACTCAAACTAAAAGATTTCCAGCACAAACTAAAGCAAAACTTAACTAAAAACTTAACCTCAAACAATAACTAACTAAGCAGATTCAAACTAAAAATGCACTACAAAATTCAAACTAAAGCAAAACTTAACTATTTTTTTTTTCTTTTTCGCTTACTGAAACACCAACAAGAACAACAAGCAATAACTTAAACCGATTTAAATCCAACAATAACTTCAAACTCAAACACAAACAGGAAACTTAAACCTACACAAACACAAACTAACAGTGTGTACTAATACCACAAATCGAAGCAGTAACAGAAACATTAGCCACAAATCGAAGCAGTAACAGAGACATTAACCACATTTTTTTCTTAAATTACTAACAACTTAAAATGGCAGAATCGAAGCGACAATAACAATAACAACTTAAAAAAAAATAGCAGAATCGAAGCAACAAGCTAAATAATAAAACTCGACTTAAATAAAAAGTAAAAATTAAAACCGAATTTAAATTACATTAAAAAGAGAAATACAAAGTACCTTAAAAACTAGCTAAAATAAAACCTGGTTACTACAATAACCTCCTACTCTATTTATACTACTAAGAAAAAGAATAAAATACTCCGGTCCTTCTTCTTGTGTTTCTCCCGTGAGAGTAATCCTTTGATAACTTCGATTTGTGCTTTCTTTGACTCTTTCCCAGCCGTAGGATTAAAAAGAAATGATCTTGGCCCTTTATTTTGGTCTTAGCGCCACTAAATCCCTCGGATAGGTGAGGTGGAGGTGAAACCCGTGAGTGGGGAGGTATAAGGGGAAGGGTAGCAGAGATGGGAAGTGGAGAAGGTGGTAAAAAGATGAAAGTTTTGGGGAGAGGTGGATAGTGATGGTTTGGCTGTTGTGGTGTGTTCTTGGCGGGATAGGGAAGAAAACAAGATTAGGGATTTTGACCTAACTCCATTTGGGGGTTGACTGGGGAAAGGGTATTTAAATTATGACGGGTCGGGTTAAGGTGATAATGGGTTGGAACCGGGTTTAGTTTAGGTGGGTCGTGGGTTTAATTGTAGTGGGCTTCGTATAGTTTAGTGGGCTGTGTACTCTCTTTTGGATCCGGTTTAGCATAGTTTAGGATAGATTTAGGATACAAGGGAATTAATCACAAGGACCATTCTTGCAATTCCTGAATTTTTGAGGACCCATCTTGCACATCTTCCAAAATACATCAAGGGTGAATCTTGCCATGTTTCCATAATCCAAGAACCAAAATTTCACTTTTCTATCTTTTAAAATTCCCAGGGATTATTTTTGACAGATTTCAAACTTGAGGGACCAAAGATGTAATTTATTCAAACTTTTCACCAAAGGACTAAATATGATAAATTATGATTAAAAAGGACCTTTGGTGATTTTTCTGACAAAACAAATGCTTAGGGACTAGTTTTGGCAAGTTTTGAAACTTGAGGGACTGAAACTGCCAATTTTGCAAACTTTGTTCGTTTTTCAACTGTTTTTAAACATTTTGCATTTAAAACACATAAAACACAATCCCTGGGATATTTTCAGTATTTTGATGAATTTCTGAGTGTTTTTGAATGTTTTGGCAGCTCAGATTAGGTAAAAAATGATGAGTATTTACACACTCATCAGTATTCGACTCACCATATCTTTTATAGTGAAGAGTTGGCTAGCCCGCAAGGTTATGGCTTGTGGTAAAGGCAGTGGAAAAACCATAATTGGTAATCAGCTCACCAAAGATAATAGTTGTAATTTATCTAAGAGTTGGCTAGTTCAGAAGCAAACGGCTTTTGGTAAAGACAAATCAAAACCGTTGACAGCTGATGATTTGCTCAAAATCATTTGGTTATCATTGTACCAAAGTATCACATACTGAAACATTGGCTACTCCAGAAGTAATGCCTTTTGGTAAAGAGATAAAATCCATTAAATTTTCATAAAATATTGCTAGGGACTAGCAATAGTTTAGTGTTGGGGATTGATGAGTGTCTAAATACTCATCATTTCTGTCACATTTAGACTGCAAAAACATTTAAAAACATGCAGATATGCTTCAAAATGCAGAAAATATCATTTGATTGTGTTTTATGTGTTTCATGTGCAAAAGGATTAAAAACAGTTGAAAAACGAACATAGTTTGCATAATTGTCAATTTCAGTCTTTTAACTTTCAGAAATTGGCAAAAATAGTCCCTGGTGTTAAAAATGTGGAAAATATCATTCAAGGTCCCTAAACTATTTAACTTTTACAATATTGGTCCTTGGATGAAAGTTTTAAAGAAATGGCAGTTTTGGTCCTTCAAGTTTTAAAAATGACAAAAAAGGTCCCTGAAGTTTCAGAAAATGGCAATTTAGGTCCCTGAAGTTTAAACAATCCAAATTCATTTTTCTAAAATACCATAACCCATTTCCCATTCCCAAAAATCCAAAATTACCCAAGTTTGACCACAAAAAGTCAAAGGCAGTTTTAAATAAAAGATGGTCAAACTTGTACAGTGCACCAGAAAGTCAAACAAGCTAAAAACCCGCCTATCCTGCTCCTCCTTCCACCTCACCCTTCCAGCTGCTACTATCCCTTCCACCTCACTACCCACTTTACAGAATTGTCCCCTCCACCTCCACAAACACCCAAAAATCCTTAATTACTAAAACCTGCTCAAATCAACTTGGCGCCAAAAGTAAAAATGGACGATTGGGATTAATTGAGGAGAATCAAGAGCTGGGATTGATCAGAGGGACTCAGAGAAGATATTTTGACTATAAAGGGAGAGAGAAGAAGCAGAAGCAAGTGTTAGATTTTAGAGTAGATTTTAGTTGTAGTTAAGAATTTTAAATTAATGTCGTTAGTATAATTTTAATGTAAAACCTTTCTGGGTTTCTTAGTTTCTAAATTGTATAAGTCATTTCAGTTGTAATACAAGCTTTTAATTAGATTAATTTCATGATTCCAGTTAAAACAGAATTTCCCGCCAAATTGTTCATTATAAGTTTTCTTAATTATAAGCTGTTAAAATGATCAAATAAGCTTCTATTGAGTTTATTAAAGCTACCATAAGAATATGGGAGGTTTCTGATGGTCTGAATTCAAGTTTCAGAAAAGTCAACATAAGCTCCAAAAAGCTTGTCTGGGGTATAAGCTATTCTGGAAGGCTTTATTTGGGTTTTCTAGCTTGTTTTTAACAAGCTAGATGCGTTCTGGTCCTAGTTCTATCATTCCATAAGCTATTCACTTGTAAGCTATTTCTAAGTTTTTGCTTCATTTCCTATTTTCACTGTTAACAAGCTTATTTGTAGCTTATTTTTATTAATTCTTGCTTATTACCAGTTTGTGATTATATTTCATCAGTTTCTTCAGTCTTAAATAGTCATTGTATTAATTTTACTTTAAAAACATATAAAAACCAAAAATAGCCTTAAGTAGCTAGCTTAATTAAACTGCTCTATTTTCAGTTAAAAGTCATTTTCTATAGCTTAATACACTTGTTAGTACCATTAGAATTCATATCAGAGCTTAAATTAACCATTTTCAGTTCAAATAAACAAAACAGTTCCCTAAAGGACTGTTTGGTTTTAGCAGTTAGATAGGCCAAACACATAGGTTACTGTGCATTGACCTTAAGCTCAACTTTGTTCCAGTTTTTTTACAGTCCTAATAAGCTATTTCCAAATCCTGATAGGCCATATAGATAGGTACCCTAGTTTTATATACCCTGTGCAATTTTCAGACCATAGAAAGCTCAAATAAGCCATTAGAAGCTACAAGCTGGTTTGGACCATAACCTTGGCATTTTTGAACTCCTCAGTATCCATTTAGTAAGTCCCAAAAGCCTGCACACTTGCACACTTGTGCACATCAAAACAGACAAGCAGACTGAATTTTCTTGTTTTTGTGGTTTTTTCTGATTTTGCAAGATTTTTAGTTTCCTCATCATAAGCCCCCATAAGCTGTACCTTTGCACCAATAAGCTCCCCCAGCTCATCTACAAGCTAGCATTTTTAGATTATTTTTTAGAATTTTTTAAGACCTTAAAATTAGCTGGCAAAAACGGGCAGTTTTGCCTTGTGCACAGCTGCACATCAGCAGGCTCAATTAAGCTTTGGCTTATTTTGAGCTTGTCTGGCTTATCAGCCAGCACTTCTTGAAACCATCAGCTTATTTACAGTAAACTAGGTCCCTAATAACTTATTTCAAGAGCTTTTAACTTGTCCTCTAGCTTATAGCTTAATTTGAAAATCCTAGTTCTTAAAACCATAAAGCCAACTGTTGGGCTTATTAGCTTCTTATCTGCTTATTTTTAAGTTTCATCAAGATTGTTTTTGTAAAAGTTCCATATTTTCAGTAGTAAAATAGTTTTGTAAAAAGAAAATCAGAAAATCAACAACATAAAAAAAGTGATAGCTTCTATTTAAGCCATTTGGCTTATTTTTCTGCTTTTTCATTAAGCACTTTTTATTTTTATAATTTTCCTAGGTTCCTGTACTTAAATAATATTTATAGAAAAAGTTTCTGATTTTTCTTTGTTTATTTAGTATTTATTATAATTTAAAATAGTTTAAATAATTATTAAATAATAATTAATTAATAATAAATAGATAAAAAGTGTAATAAATATATTTTTAGTTTTAAAATAAGTTTTATAATATTTTAGATTTTTCTAAGTCAAAATTTCACTTTTCTAGCTTTATTTCATATTTTCTTATATTTTAGGGTAATATTAAATAGTTAAAAATAGTTTTTAATTAATAATAATTAAATAAATAGTCATAAAAATAATTTTAATTTTCCAATAACTTTCTTTTATTATTAGGATTCTAAAAATATAATTTTCACATCCGTGGGATTTATATTGGTCAGAATTCACGTTTTATTTTGTACGTTTACATAAATTTAAATTAGACGTACGCGTTTTTAAATTTTAGATGTTTCTAAGTATTTTGCTTTCACGTACTTGTTCATATAGCTTATTTAAGCTATTTTCTTTTATTCCTTAGTGTAAATCACCCACAACCCTTTCCCGTTCAATATTCGCCCGATCACAGATTCGTTTTATTTCAGTTTACACACCTCGTTGGGACTTAACGACCCGGGGATACTCTGTACTCCTTTGGTAAATTGCATTGTATTCTCAAGTGATTGACTTTTATTGACCATTTACCTGGTTAATTTGGGTTGACCGTTTGAGACCGATCACCTACCAATGCACCATCCAAAACACCCTCCACTCATGAAATATCCTTTTCTTCCGTGCCTTCATCTTCATCCATTAATGATTACCCAAACTCAAAAATGTCTCCATCACCAAAAGTATCACCACCACTTCCTACCAACTCACGTGCTTCTTCTATGTTGCATATCCAAACATCCATCCCAAATAACAACCACACTCCACCATCATAACCTTCTTCCAAACACTTGAAGAACTTAAAGAAGCCCATGAGCTTTGTGCTCTTTTTGCCTTACACCTTGCTCAACGCAAGATTGGATCAACTCCCTTCTAGCCCTCCTTCATCACAAAATAACCTCAACCTCCACCTTCGTTCCAAACTACACATCTCAACCTTAAACTAACATCATTGAAACCTTTCAAAACCCTCATCATATTGGTCAAACATCCAACTTTACTTCCAACTACACACCCCAATTTCATCCACTTCCACCAAATGACCAAATCCACATTCCCACAGAAAAGGAAAAGTTCCGTGAAGAGATAAACCAAATCCATGACCGTAGTGATCTCCTTGCTATGCACCTTGCACAACGCAACAAGGGCCAACCTCCATCCTCCATCCTCACCCTACTCAAATTGCTTACCTCACCCCCACAACTTGAATCAAGTTGATAATCATGTCAACTATTGTCCTTGTCGTATCCTTCTCCAAAAATAAATCATTGCCTTAAATGAACATTTCACTTGGATTAAGTATCTTATCACTAGATCTCATCCAACACCTTCACTCCAAACTCTAGCACAACACCTCCACTAGCACAACACTCTAACCCTCAATCAACCTACTCCGCTCCAAACTCTCTACCTCCAACCTCTCCACCTCCAAAAATATACCTCTATTAATCCAACATTCTTACCCTCACTCAACCAATTCCATCCCAAACACTCTACCATCAACCATCTAAGCATACTATATGCTTATGTTTCTTATTTTCCAAGCTTTCGTGTCGCAAGCAAGTCCGAAAGCTCTCTTTGGCAATTTAGGGCCTTTTTCTTGTTATATGTTTCAAGCATACTAAATGTCGTTGCAATGATTATGTGTTTCACATAATCACTTTAAATTAATGAATGTCTTGCTATGTGTTCTTAATATTTGTTTGCCATGATTGTTGTTTGCTATGATTGTTGTTTTTATATTCCATATTTTGCTATGTATGCTTGTACTTCTAATATTTTTGCAGCCAAGATTTCCATAGCTCGACTCCTTGGTGCCCTCGAACGAGGGGGAGCACACATCAAGGGGGAGTTCTCGTTCCGATAAATTTCGTAACTTGTCGGCATAACCTTTTTGATTATACAAAAAGGGGGAGAAGTAGATATAAACTCACTAAATACTTGTCTAAAAATTAATTTTTAATTTAATGAGTTTAGATTTTGTAATCATCAAAAAGGGGGAGATTGTTGATATAAATAATGCCTAAAAACATTATTAATATTTTTCGATACCTCTACGTTTTGATAATCACAAAATGTAAAATCATTAAACGAAAGATTATAACGTAAACAAGTATTTAGTTGTAAATATCTATTTTAATAACTTAATCACTTAAGGTATGAATAAACAAATGCCTAATGCATTATATGATCAAAGGAACATTTTCTTAATCACTAGATTTTTTATAACATGTCACAAACATTTTATATCTTTTAGAAAATCATTTTTGGTATTAAGTAAATATATTAAATCCATTATAAATATATGAATTTAAATTTTCAACCAAAAATGGCAAAAATGTTCTAGAAAAACCTTCCCCACAAAAAAACAAAGCTGGGCAACGGATATAAGGGGCGGCCCCCTTAATTATCTAGGCGGCCCCCTTAATTATTAAGGGGACCGACCCCCTATTTAAGGGGACCGCCCACGCTCCTCTAGCCCCCAGCTTTGCCTATAAATACTGGTTCATTCCTGGACTTTTTCCTCACCTTTTACACCCCAAACCTTCTGTTCTAAATCTCTTCTTATATCTTTCTAAATCCTTTTATCATATATTCTTAAGCATTGGTTTCTAAGTGATCCAAGTTTCTACCATCCAAGTGCAAAAGAAGAATACTTCTATCAATCAAGACTAGAAGTATTACAACTTAGTATCATCTTGTTACCTAAGTTGTTAGCTTAGTAAACTTTGTAAATCATTCATTCATTTGTATAAGTTGTGTATATTTGTTAGATAGGTGTGAGCATAATTGTTTAGGCTAGATTAGTGTGTAAGTAGTGAAGTTGTGAAGAAGTTAAGGTGTGTAAGAAATATAGCAAAGGTGTGAAGAAGTAAAGGCGTGAAGAAGTAGTATTAGGAAGTGAAGAAGTAGTGTATAGTTGTGAACTAGATTGTATTTGTGAAGAAATAATAGTGTTGTGAAGAAGAAGTAGAGTAGAAGTTGTGAAGTAGTTGTGGTGTGTAGTAGTCGTGAGAAGTCGTGAAGAAGTTGTGAAGCCATAGTGAAGAAGTTGTGAAGAAGTCGTCAAGAAGTTGTGATTGAAGTTGTGAGATTGGTTCTAGCTACGATTAGAACTCGACATTTAGCTTTGTGTCGTAAAATTGGTGTAAGCGAAAGTTGTGTAAGGTTTTCTCCGCCATAAGGGAGCTTGTTGACATAGTGAAGAAAACTCTCGAGTTAGGTGCTCGAGGAGTGGAGTAGGGAAATGAAGGTGTCCTTGTAGCCGAACCACTATAAATCCTTTGTCTCGCGGTTCGATCTTTCCATCTCTATCTTTCATTTCATTACTTTACTTGCATTGTTAATTTAGATTTACTTATATTTGTTCATATTGTTCAAGAGTTGAGTTCACATAAATTCGAATCTAAGTTTTTTAAAAGTAAACAAAGTTTTTATAATAAATTAAAAAGACGTAAAACTATTCAACCCCCCCTTCTAGTTTTTCACATAATACATCAGAGAATACTGTATGAAGAGAATAATGCATGTTGTGATGGTCATTGAGAAGAGTAATGAGCCACTAACACCAACTGCACAACACATGTTAGATGATATTAAGAAAGAGATTGTTAGGTATAATGTTTTATGGAATGTGGGAGATAAGTTTCATGTTAGTGGACCATGGGGAGACCAATGTGTAGATAATGTTGTAGACAAGTCTTGTACTTGCAGAAGATGGGAGATAACAGGTTTACCATTAAACATGCTGCTGCCACCAATTGGAATATGGCTTTAAATGGACAACAAGTAGGAGCTGTGGAAACATGGGGTCATCCTTGTTACTATCTTAATACTTGGGAAGCAACCTACAAACACCATGTCCAACCCATAACTAGCAATGAGCATTGGGAAAAATCATCTGTGCCAACAACAATTGTTCCACCAAAACCTCAAACAACTGCAGCTAACTCAACTAGTAAAAAAAGAGTAAGTTTAGCTCCTGAAACTGAAGAGATTGTGAAGAATGGTAAGCTGTCTAAGGCTTGGAAGAGTGTAAAGTGTAGTGTTTGTGGCATTGCTGGCCACAACCGAAAAACATGTCTTGGCCATGGTGGAACTCAAAGTAGTCAAACTGGCCCTAAACAATAATGTTCAAGTGCTAAGGGAAAAGATAAACAAGCTGAAGGTACAGGTGTTGTTGAAAGTCAAGATGATGCAGTTGAAGGAACTTGTGTTCAATCTGAAATTCAAGATCAAGCTACTCAAGATGTTGCAACAGACAAACAAGGTGAAGTTCCAGCTGTTCAATCTGAGAGTCAAGTTCAAGCTACTGATGATCCCAGCATACATGATGAATCCCAGTCTCAATCCCAGCAGCATGATCAATCACAGTCTCAATCTCAGATCCATTCAAGTAGTATGCAAGCAGTTTCTGTTTCATCCCAGCCTACTGCACGAAGAATGACTAGGCAGCAGGCTGCACTGGAAAGAATGATAGCCTCACCATAGGTCAATTATGTTATGCTAATGAACTAGACAATATTTCTTTATGTTTTCTATGGACAAGTTATGTACTCTAAAAACATATGTGTGTGTCTAACTCTAATTATCATGCTTTGAAAAGTATGAAATTTTATGCATTTGGAATTATATCCATTTGCATTATCTATGAAAACATGTTATGTTTGTGTATTTTCATTGTGTGCATAATTTGCATCTTGTGTGGACTGTATCTTATAGCAAAGTCTATGACTGCATCACCTTCTACTTCAAATTGATAAAGGAAAAACTAACCAAAGTTAATACTTCGTAAGAAAATTGACAATTAAAAGTCAAAACTAACCAAATTGATAACCATATGCATAAACATGAGGCAATAAAGCCAAAACTAACAAAAGTCAATACTTCATAACAATGTTGACAATTAAAATTCAAATCTAACCAAATTCATAAGCATTTGCATAAACATAAGGTAAACTCAGCAAAAGAACAAAATTCATATCCATGTGGGAGACAGAGTTACTATCATTCAAGAGAATCTAAAGTTAGAACATACTACATAATAGTTTGGTCAAGGTTCTTACACTACCATAATGGCCTAACAAGTAATTACATTTCCACATAACACAAAACATGGCCATCATACATTAAAGCTAAAAAGTTAACCAAGTGCATAAACAATCAAGAACAATATCCAACTGAGCACCAGGTAAATCTTCCACTTCCACACATCACCTTGAGCAACTTCTAAAATTGCCTCGAGCTCATTTCTCCCCCTCAAAAGGCCTGGTATGATCATTCTTGAACGAGCACACATTTTAGGATCATACCATCCTATCCACCGACAAGAAGACCCCTAAGCATGAATATGACAAGTCATTAAACAACCACCATTGTTACAATGTACTTTGCTACTTGCGAAAACAAACTAATACAATAAATCTTAAAACGCACTTACTTCATCAGGACAACCATAGAATCGACGCCCTGGGTTGGCCGAGGTCCACGAAGTGCGAGTTATAGCTTGCTTACCACATCAGCAGTGTACCATGTTGAAAGGTTTAATGATTTGTAGAAGAAAGGTTTTGGGGGAAAGTTTAGGGATAATAAGTGACATACAATTGTGGCTTAAAGTAATATAGGGAACTGAGAAACTGTACAACGGCTTGAAATAGGACGCTACAGTGAAAGACGATTTTGCCCTCACCAATAATTCATTGACCTGAGCGTTACGGGGCGAGGGACGCAGTCGGCCTCAAAAACCCAAGGTTTGGACTCACGGCGACGATTTTCCCAAGTTTGGGGCCCTGACGATGCTTTCTGGCAAGTTTAGGGACCAACGGTGTATTTTTGTCTTTATAATATAAATTTGACCAATATGTAAAACTGGTGCATGCAGTACTTGTAACTAGTAAGTGTTAGTTTTATGGACATAAATTAGTAGATGTGTGTTAGGATCGAACTCGAGATCACGGGATTGCACACTTTACGTATGAGAATTAAAGAGTAATAATTAAATATAAAATGTTGTATTTAATTATTTATTACACAAATATGTAACGACCGTTAGTATTTAACGGATAATGACTAACGACCGTTAACTAATAAAAGGAAAGAATTATAGAGTAAATAATTGGAAAGTCGAGAAGGTTCCGGATCCCTCTTTGGGATGCTTGGCCGATCGGTGGGGGATTGGGCTTGCCCAATCCTACACCAACTTGTCCTCCAAGTTACTTACACTATATAAACAATTCAAGGGTCATTGGTTTTACAACTCTTGTATACACAATTATCCCTAAAATTGTTTTCTTGTTTTCTTTTCTTTGGTCGTTTGGTCGATCAAAGCTAACACCCTCTTAGGGTTTGATCGATTTTTTCATACAAAACAAAGTGTTTGGTTTTGATTTGTGTTCTTTAACTAGCATTACTTTAATCCGTTATAGTACGTGTGTATAAGAACGTGGTACAATCACACTATTGATTGTATCTTGGATTGAATTACAAAAAGGTAAGGGGTAATTCCAATAATCCACATAAACCCTAATTAGGGTTCATAAGGTTGATTGCTTGGAATTGATTCTTGTTTGGCTAGAATCATAAGGTACGCATACTATTTATGTTTGATTAATTAGTTTATATATTATATGATCTTATACGTTTCCGCATGTATACTTGATGTTTATTGTTTATATTTATGAGTAGTCAATTCCGACAGTAAGTTATATAGAAAACAAATATCATAGAATGCGAATCATCTTTCCTCGTAAAAATAATATGTTGATTCGTTGAATAATTTTTTTTTTTTTTTTTTTTTTTTTTTTTTTTTTTTAACAAAATTCGTTGAATAAATTGAGACAAATAAGAAAGATTTTTAGCCATATATGTTAAGTAAAAAAAGAATTTAGAAGAAAATATACTGAAATATATGATCCAAGCACCCCCTAATATATGATTCTAGTTATATACTTATATTCACCCTTCTTATTTTATTTGTTTTTATCTTTTTATTCTAACTTTGTTGATGTTTAAAATAGGAAAAAAGAACACGTGCCTCCCTAAATTCACGCCATGGTCCCAAATGGTCAAAAGTGATGATAAGTTTTCACTTAAATTCCACCGCATTGACAAAAAAGGTACCAATTCATTGTTCTCTATCCTATCATTATATGCTACGAATTACGAGTAATTAAATACGGAGTAACATACTTTTCCTTAATCATATTCCTTGATTGCAAATGGACAATTTAATAATTCAATACTTAATAATTAGTCGTATGCATTTCGGTCATTTTTTACACAATTGATATGATTCTACATTTCAATCTAATAATATTTATATTTGTGTATATTCTTTACTAATAGATATGTTAAACACTTGGAAAAAAGGAATATTAGGTGATCCTCCATCCACACTATATATGAGCTAAGTTTTAATAATCATTACTAAATCATTCACGGTTATGTTCTCATTAGCCAAAATTTAGATAAATTTAAGTCTCATGCGAATTTTTTTAAAACTCATTTGACATTTCAAATTTTCAACCTTCATAAATTATGCATTTATAGTTCTTACGTACAGAAATAAATTTTAATGTTTAGGTGTAAACTTGCTGATGTAAATGAGTTAATGACAAATTTGTACGAGTGTGTTCTGAAGACGTAACTGCCAACTAAACATATCTATCCATTGACGTTTCTAACATGTTTAGGCATATATGGAAACGGCAATAATTTAACATATCACCCTTTTTTTTTTTTTTTTTTTTTTTTTTTAAGGATATCTCTTGAATATCTTTATTAATCTAACAAACAAAAACAAATTCTCTAAACGATGATATCAAATAATTTTTGTTGGCAGCCGTTTTGGGTTTTGATAGTTTTTAAAAAGATCGAGTGTAAATGTGCTTATATTTGCGTCTTGATATTAAAATGTGCTTTGATCCACAACTCTCGAAGTGTTTTATAGTGAGTTACAGGTTTTGGTTTTTTGGTGTGTCAATTGTCGTTTTCTAAAGCTAATTATAAAACCTTGAACTTAACGAGAGTTGTTAAGCAATATTACTCCTTCTGTCCCATTATTGTCTCCAAAAATGGTACATTTAGAAAAGAAAAAAAAAATACACTTTTTAACCAATCAAACATCATTCTTACTCAAGGCCCACTTGGTTCAAATTAAGGAAATGCAAAGGGAAAGAAAAAGAGAATGCAAATGAATTGATTTATTAAAATAAGAAGTAAACAATTATTTTGTGACATTCTAAAAAAAATAATAAACAATAATTTTTAATCGAAAGTAGTACTATAATTTATAAGAGCACTAGTTTATTGACCCGCAAAATTCACGGGGCCTTAAGAAACCGTTGAAAGTGTTTATATAAGAGATCGATTTTTGATATGTAAAAAATTACATGTTAGATGTATGAATAGAAAATATTAATTATAAACCTTTAATGTGATTGTAAGCTATAAACGCCGAACAAATATTTTTTGTTAATGTGTTATATATGTTTATTGTAACGTAATTATTGTGACGAAATAACTTTACTATGACTTTAATCTATTCAATATTATTTAATATAATGCCCGCGCACGCGCGGGGTTTTTTCTAATCATTTAAATGAAGTATTATTTTTAATTTCGGGTTTTAATTATTATAACAGGACCTTCAAAACCATTGTACTTTGATTGAGGTATTAAATTAGGGTTATTTACGAATGTAGTGGGTTTAATATTAATTAGATTTGGAGGAGATGTTCTTGTATCAATGATTGTGCGTGAATGAATGATAAGAGATCGAGTTTGATTGATGGAGGAGGAATTTGGGAATGTTGGGACTTCAAATATTTAGTGAGAATGATACTGAATTTTAAGTTTCAGCCCAAATCTTTGAAAAATTTGCTCCACCGTTTTCAAGTTTTAATTTTTTATATTTTGACACATATATTTTTGTAAGTTTTTATTGAATGATTACAAATCACATTCTTTTTTTTGTAGAATATTGATAAATTTAGAAGTATTTAAGCTTTTCTTATTTAATATTTAAGAAAATAATAATAATAATAATTTGATTATTACTTAATAAGGTATGATTTGATTTTTTTGAAATGTAAAAGTCCCCACTAGGGGTTTTGTTTTATTATATAAAAGATTTAATATACTAAAATCACATTTTACCTTTTAGATCATGTTATTGTTCATATGGTTAAACTCGTTTAAATGTCTAAAATGGTTAACCGTGAACCGAACTGCGGGTAACCGCTCATTTCGGGTACCCGTATGTCTGATTACCCGCTTAGTACGGTTCGGTTTTGGAAAGACCACCACTTTTATAACCACTTACCCCTGCCCACAATTGTCGCTACAACCTCTAATCTCTCTCTTATTCTTTTGCTTTTATTAATTTCACAATTAAAGCTAATTTATGTTCGCTTACAATGCATTAAACTTGTTTTCCAAGTAGCTTCGTCTTCCATTACTACTAAAGTACATTTACCAAGATTGCGTTTGACATGATTTTTTTTTTTTTTTTTTTTTTTTTGCTAAAGACACACCTAATCAGGGTGAAGTGAACAGTATTAACGGTCGTTAAGTAACAACCGTTATCTTTAATATTAAAAAAAAAATACTCCAACACAGATTTTACATAATTGGTCGTTCATGTTATAGGTTCAGTGCAAAGTCAGTCCTTCATGACTAACTTTGCAATAAAACGCTAACGTAAGGGCAATATCCGTAACAAGATTAAAAAACAATTTACGAAAATAGTCCTTGGAGTTATCGATCTGTTACAAATTAGTCTTTCGCGCTCCGCAGCGGAGCGCAACGAAAATCAATAATTTTGTATTCAAACATCCCGCAGCGAAGCGCGAGGCTTCAAACCTCGTATCATTCTCTGACTTGCGCCTTCGATGCGTGAGGAAGTACAAGTTATCTCTTTTTGTATGATCAAGAGGCATTCAAAAGGATCATATAACAAATATTGGATTGCCTTAACTTATTTTTGCTTGTTTTTTTCACCTCGCAACTCCGTTAGATGAATTCTTTGATTTTTTTCTTATAGTTTAAAACAATCGTCGAAGATAATGGGCTCTTTTATACTCCCTTCTATTCAGTTGGTAAATCCATTTCTCGAAATTTTTCTTTAAAAGTAAACTTTTGAGTGGATATGAAAATTTACGCTTGACAATTAGAAGTTCCTCTAAAAGTGGACTTTTGAATGTCCTTGTCTGACCAATCCCCTATCGTTGATTCACTTGATAGGTATTCTCGTTCAAAAGCCCGATAAAACACTTCTAGCCATGATAAATGTCTCGAGAATATGTATACTCACCAACTCGAGTACGATATACTTTTTTCTATAGTTGATCATGGAATTATTTACGCAAATGTATACAAAACAACTGTAAATCTTGATCGCTTGTGAGCATTGACTTTTCTAATACGTCAATGTAACCTTGCACCGAAACCAAATCCTCTTTTCTTGTCCACTACATGGAATCATTACTCATTACATAAAGAGTAAATTACACCGTTCATCCATTTGTTTTAGGTGAAATCCTTACCCATGTCTCTCGACTTTTTTTTTTTGCATGGCCAGTCCTTATAATGACGTTTTGTAACACGGGTCATCCCTATCCCTAATGATCGTTAACTAAGCCCGTTAGAACCTCTCATGTGCAAGGCACATGAGGGTATAAATGTCTTTTTAAACTTTATTTTGAACCTTTTTCTTCAAATCAGACAGCCAGACCTCAATTTTTTCTTCATTTTTTCGATTTATTTTTTATATTAATTCATCAAAATAATTTTTCTTCTTCAAATTTTCTTTTCTTTCCATAAAAATATTAAAACCCGATTTCATCTTAACCATTCACAATCAAAATTATAGCCGACCAAATATCGCAACACTCATCTTCATCTTCATGTTTCAGCATTACCCGATTCAAAACTCAACAAAATACTCTTATCTTCATATCCTCACATTAAATATTTTTTGGTAAAACTCATATAAATAGAGTGTGTTAATTTCTCTTTTACCTACAATTAATTGTTTTATACATTGTTAATGAAGCAATGTCCATTTAGGTTCTTAATTATAAGTTTGTATTAAAGTGGGTTTGTGAAAGTTATATTGGTCTTCGATTTTTAGCATTTTAGAGAGAGAGATAGATGGTTTTTTATTTTTAGTTGTAGTGATTGTTGATGATTAGATGGGAGGGTGTGTGTTCATGGTAAAAAATTATTTTGTAAGTTTTTCTACGAGTCATAGAAAATGGTTGAAACGATTGAAGATGTGATGATCTTTTGTTAAAAGATAAAAAGTGAAAAGTTGAGGAGGAATGAAGACGATGTAAATTGACTATCATACCCTTATGTGCAAGACATCTGAAGGGTTTTAAAAGGCATAGTTAACTATCACTAGACATAGGGATGAACCGTGCTACGAAACCTCATTATAAGAATTAACCATGCAAAATAAAAAGTCGCGAGATTGGTTTAGGGATTTCGCCCAAACTATAGGGACGAACGGTGTAATTTTCTCTTTGCTTAAATTTTGTTTTTTCAATTCTTGTACAGTTGGATTTCCTTTTTCCTTTTCCTTCTTATTACTCGAACATCCTTTTTTTTTCTTCTTCTTGTGCAACATTCACAGTGCTAAAAAAAAAATGTTTTTCACCCATCTAGTACAACACATTCGGTGTTCTTACGTTTTCTAATTGTGAAAGACTGGTGGAGAACTTTGTTGTTAAAACTTGTGATTTGAGTGTTTTGGAATTGGTTATATGGGTATAAACATGATAGGAATTTCAGATAGATTGGCCGGAGAATTATGATAATATCAAGATTCACCGGGTGTGAAAAGATTAGTTGGTCCAACGGATGAACCGATGAAGTGATGGATTTAGGGATGAGCATTTGGACCCGAATCCCGATATTGAACCGGAACTGTACCGAATCCCTATAAACGGTACGGGACCGGTACCAAGAATCGAGCAAAAAAAAATTCGGGACTAAAAATACGATACCGGTATCAAAGCGGGAAGTATCGAAAAAATTTCCGAAATTTGAGTAGTCAAGTTTTTGAATTAAAAAACATATCCAAACACCCATTGAGCCCGTTCTATATAAAAAAAATAGTCATGTAAAACCTAACGAAAAAAACCAAACGTTCGAAAAACTTACTTTGACAACTATAGATCCTTCATAAACCCTCCCAAAATTTAAATACGAACCTATTTTATAAGTTTTGGGACGTTTGTATGTTACGACTATCTTGGTGTTGTATTTTTTAAAGTGTTGGTTGTGTTTTGTTCAATGTCATGATTTTATATCACTTGAAAATGAATGTTTTGTCATATTTTTTGCTACATTTTCTTGGAATTTTTGTTGGTTTAACGAAAAACGGGAATAACTGAAAAGGTACCGAGTACCGGTACCGGTTCCGGTACCCGAATCCCGATTGGTACGGTACCGGTACCCCTTTTCATGCTTGGGAAAAAATCGGTACCACTAACTCGGTACGGGTTCGGTACCAATCTGGTACCGTGCTCATCCCTAGATGGATTTGTTTCGAACAACTTGGATGGAGATTGAGACGGTAATTACTTTTTTCAGTTAAATTGTTTTTGGATTGATGATCTCGGTATTCTTGAAGTTATCTAATAGTAGAAACACCCATCTTAGTTGTATTTTGTCGAGATAAAAAAAGTTAAGCATAAGAAAAGAGGCGATGACGTTATTTAAAATGGTAAGAGACATTGGAGATATATTGCTTAATAAGAAATAGTATGGATAGATACGGTTAAAAAGGGGGAAACGTGTGCCTTAGCCAATCATTAGAAATTTAGAACCATGATCCATCTAAAATCAATTCGCGGCTGAGCCATCTGCATTAGTGAAGTCTACCGATCACAAACCTTAACCATCCCGCCCCGAGTAGGAAAGTAGTTGTTTTGAATTCTCTAAATACCATTTTTGCCTTTGCGTAAGACTAACAACACATACAACATCAAGAAGAAGTATTTTTTTTTTTTTTTTTTTCTAACTTCTTTTATTTTGAATTCTTTGGAGCCACCGCCATTGGTGAAGTAGACCGACCGGCCACGAGCCTAACCATTCCGCCCCGAGCAAGAAAGCAACTTGCGGATGCTCTACATAACATTGTTTAAATGCCCTTGCGTAAGAGTAATAACACGTACAACATTGCTTTTTAGTGTAATTTCTTTCATTTTGAATTCTATGGAAACAATTTTGAGGTATATTTTCTTATGTTGGTCATATGACATGTCAACAAAAACGTTTAGGACTTGTATTTCTTATGCTAGTTGAGGTCTTAAGCACTGAATGTGTGTTTGCTTTGACTTTTTAGGCTGAATCCCACACCCGTTGTCCTGTAATTGTTTTTTGAGAGTAATAATATTTTCGTTTACATTAATAAGATACATAACATACAAATAGCATGTCCTAATATAAAAAGATCAAAAAATGTTATAGTATACGTTTATTTATATAAAAATAATAATTCAGACACATAAGCATAGTATAAAATACAAAAAACCAAAATATATGCCCACCAAACATGATGGTGTAAAAGACAAATAAAGTTGAAATAAATTTAGATGTCAAAGCATCTAACACCTGTAACACTTTTTATCTCATTCCATAATACATACATCAAAAGTTCAAAACACAACACCAACAAATATAGAAATTATAACCCAAAGGAACAAATATGTTCATATTCTCACTCTACATTTTCTCTCACTAGAAAATTTTATTTTTCTTGAAACCAAAGAAACTCAATCAAATCAATTATGGGACTTTGTGCATCAGCTCCAAAGTCAAGAACTAACCCCGAAAGGAATCACATACAAAACCACCAAAAAACAAATGTTCATAGTCATCAAAATTCACCTTCAAACACCACCCAACAAAAGTTTTCAAGTCAGGCACCACAACAAACAGCAACCACAGTAGGAGGAGGAGGAGGAGGAGGAGGTGGTGGTGGTGGTGGTGCAACACCTTCTTTTTGTGAGTTTAGTTTTGGTGACTTGAAAGCTGCTACTAATAATTTTAGTAGAGATTTAATTGTCTCAGAAAGTGGTGAAAAAGCACCAAATCTTGTGTTTAAAGGAAGACTCAAGAATAGAAAGTTGATTGCTGTCAAGAAATTTTCTAAAAATGCTTGGCCTGATCCTAAACAATTTGCGGTAATTTTTTAATTTGTTTTACCAATTATAGTGGGATTTTGCTACATATCATAGGGATCATACCTAGAGTACATTCATTTTTTTACTAAAAAGGTGGAATATAGTAAATAAAGGTAAGTTGTTATTTATGACAGTTTTCAAAGTGTATATATTTTGCTATTTTTAGCTAGGAAAATCGTATATACTTAGTGTATTCGTGTCTAACAAGAACCATATAAATTTGATGATAACAAAATTAGTGTCTCAGTAATTCAATTTCCTAGGAACATTAAACACCTGAATATGTATTGGAAACCTCAAATTAATATACTTGTTTTATAATTTCAAAAGTAACGAGGTATTGCGTATAAGTTGCAATGGAGTATTACATAAATTAAACCTATGTGTAGACAAACTAGTTGTTAATTACTTGTATATGTTCTATTATTCTATAGAAATATCGATAATCGTGGCTGTTTATTTATTTTAGTCTTTTAGTAATACTTTTTTCTTAAAGTAAAAAATTGACTATAACTTTAGCTTTAAAAAATTGCAATGACTTGGAAAGCTTTTATAAGTTTTGACTGTTTTGCTGATTAAGTTGCACTTTTAAGGGTATTATGTATTGAAAGTTGTTTTGGTTTTAAGTTGGCAAAAAGATGAATGATTATCATTTTTGCCTTTGATAACACGCTTGATATCTAAAATCGTTTTTGGAGTCTGTGGGAGACTTGGTGAACATTGTAGTATACTTGTTTTAACGGTGGACTAATAGATCAGACGTTGGTGCACTAAGTCTCTTACATTATGCTCGGAGATTCGTACCTAACTGGGATCATTCCAATGAGCTATAATAATCAAATTATGTAGGGCATAATTTCTTTTATACCAAAAAGGGAATTGACAATACCTGCGAGATGTCAAAGTAAAAAAGAAAGGCCAACATAAAAATGAACCTAATCAAGTTTTATGACTATGAACTGCAAAAAGGCAAATGGTACAAGAAGTTATTTGTATGTTAATTCGGACTAAATAGAGAAAGTAAGCAAATCTTACATGTGTAAATGAGTCGCAAACTAAATTTTGAGTGGTTTTTTATTATTATTCATGTACATATACGCATATACATTACATATGTTTGCTTAGCCATATATGAATCCTCAAGTTTTATTTTTTACTGTGAAAAAATGACAATGGGTTGTTAAATCTGGTAGGAGGAAGCATGGGGTGTTGGCAAGTTGCGTCACAAAAGACTAGCTAATTTGATTGGGTATTGCTGTGATGGCGAAGAGAGGTTGCTTGTTGCCGAATATATGCCTAATGACACTCTGGCAAAGCATCTATTTCATTGTATGTATTCTTCTTGTATATGCATTTATCATTCATTACTTTAGGTCGTATTGGTGGTCAATATGAACACTCATTTTCGTGCGTCCTATTTTTTTTATTTATTTTACGTATTTCTTAAACCGACAATTGTTTACACACTCAATACCACACTATGTCTCAATTGAACTTGAACCCACAACCTTTTGATTAATGAGTCACTCACATACGACTATATATACTAAAAGTCCTTCTGTGAGTCCTATCAATTTTATATGGTATGAAATCGCTACAAGAAATTCTCTTGGCTCTAGTCTAGAAGAATTGTAGATGGGACACAAATATTGGATATGAGTGAATAATGAACGAACATGGTTTGAACTAATTGTTCGTGATTAAATGGCCATGTGAATATTAATTCAATACTTTCACCATTACATAGTATAATGAGACGAACCTTCCAAGTTTATCAATTGAGTTATGGGCATTTTACTTTAATAACGTTTCTAGTCAATGCATTCTTTTATTGGATTTTGCCACCTTTGATAACTATAATCTTTATAAGAGATATGGGATTGGGCACATGCCCTCTTCTTGAGTGATATTGATTTATAATGAATATGTTTTTTTAGGATTAACACCAAAACAAAGTCACAAGTATAGGTTTCTTATGAAGATTTCGTCAGCAATTTGTTTACACTCTTTTTTGTTGCTAAATTTCTTATGAAGATATCTTGTCAATTTTAGTAGCACCTTCATGACAGAAAGAGTCTTATCAAATAAAAACAAGATGGTAACAGTTATTTTTTTTTTACAAATATGGAATCTTGGCGTCCTATAGTCTAGTTGATAGTCCTATAAGACCCCATATTCAACTTGCTTCGCTCGTGTACATACTATTTCCATTCGTTAATGCATTACATGACATTTGCAGGGGAAAATCAAACTATTGAGTGGGCTATGCGAATACGGGTTGCTCAATACATATCTGATGCCTTAAACTATTGTAGCACTGAAGGTCGGGAATTGTACCATGACCTCAATGCATACAGGATCCTTTTTGATGAGGTGCACCATCAAAATCTTGTTTATACTTTCCTTATCCCAAATTAATTGAGCCATTCATTTTTTCCAAATTTTATACCTATTATGTGATATTTTTTTAACCTATAATGCTATTATAGGAATCAATATAAGTTTCCATTTTATTTCTTAAAAAATATGTTACCCAGAGATAAAAATGTTTGAAGTTAGCTCTGATGCTATGGTTTTGAAGCTAATATTCCTCTGATTAATGGACTCTGTAGGACGGAGATCCCCGACTTTCTTGTTTTGGATTTATGAGAAATAGTAGGGACGGAAAAAGTTATAGCACTAATCTTGCATACACACCTCCAGAATATCTCAAACATGGTAATCACTATTCACTTCTTTTCTTCATAAAGCACAATACAAAAGCTATGATTGTTTTATATATTGCGCCCATCATGGATTATTTTTCTTCTGTTTCTTCTCAATGCGTGTCTATGTTCTTTATACTGCAGGAAGAGTTATTCCAGAAAGTGTTGTTTACAGCTTTGGGACGGTACTTTTAGATCTATTAAGTGGGAAACACATCCCTCCAAGTCATGTAAGTTGTTTCTATTCATTCAGACAATTTAACATTCAAGATACATGTTTCCTCTCATTGGTGAGAAAAAATAAACGTAGCAATTTTGCTTCCCATTAACCGAATCAAAATAGGACCCACAAAGTGGCTGCACGTTTTTCGCATTTTTCTTATTTTGTAGCTCATTTTATATTCCAATCCAATTTCGTTTATTCTAGGCGCTGGATTTGATCCGTGGCAAAAATATCATTCTTCTAATGGAGTCGCATTTAGAAGGGAACTTTTCAACAGATGAAGCAACTATACTCGTCGATCTTGCCTCTAAATGCTTGCAATATGAACCTAAAGATAGGCCAAGTATCAAAGACCTCGTTGCAACACTTGCTCCGCTTCAAACCAAATGTGATGTAAGAAGAATGTTTTTCTCAAGAAAATTATTGTTTGTAAATTAACTTTTTATCTTCATAATTTTGTAATATATTGCTGCAATGACGGGGTTTTTAGGTCCCATCTCATGTGATGCTCGGGATTTCGAAACAAGAGGAAGCTCCATCAACTCCACCACGCCATCTTTCCCCATTGGGAGAGGCTTGTTCCCGGAAGGATCTTACGGCGATTCATCAGATCTTGGTAATGACACATTATCGTGATGATGATGGAACCGGAACCAATGAGGTAATTGAATTGTACTTTGTGCTATGTTCAGCTATATGCATCGGAATCGTTAAAGCTTGTTTTTTCAGTTGTCATTCCAAGAATGGACTCAACAGATGAGAGATATGTTGGAGGCTAGGAAACGTGGCGACCATGCATTCCGTGATAAAGATTTCAAAGCTGCCATTGACTTCTATTCACAGGTACTTACGATAACGATATGGCAAATGAACATTGTGTTCAAAATTCAAAATGACATTTGAGGACCTATGTTAAAAGTTTGTGATCAAACAAAGAAGCTAGACTCCCAGATCTCATTCTTTTATTACAAGCTTATAATATAAGCCCTTAACGGCGTTGAGGGAAAAAAACAACAAAAAAAGGCGCTATTAAATGTTGATTTTGAGAGTACGTTCCTTAAACATGGGAAATTGATTTTAAGTATGTTCTTTTTATGCACAATATGCCCTTTTGTGTACTTTCTTTGTTGGAATTCACACTTGGTTTTGTATTAAATCCTGTCTATCTGCAGTTCATTGATGTGGGAACGATGATTTCACCAACCGTTTTAGCAAGGCGAAGCCTGTGCTATCTACTCTGTGACCAACCTGATGCCGCCCTTCGAGACGCCATGCAAGCACAGATTGTGTATGGAGACTGGCCCACTGCATTCTACATGCAATCAGTCGCTCTTGCGAAGCTAGACATGCATCAAGATGCTCTTGATATGCTAAATGAGGCTGCCGGGCTTGAAGAAAAACGACATAAAGGAGATCGTCGAGGTTCATAATAGCATCATTGGTACACATTTTCACAAACAAACTAGTAAATAATTCGCTGTCAAATGTGGTTCACATCAAAATTTTGAATGAATTTACATACAAAAGTTCTTACATAAATAATGAATGATAAATGCAAAGCTTGATGATCATAGTTTTTTTAATGCATCCTATGTTTACATTAGCATTGAAAATACATGCTGGGATCCTAAACAAAAGTGAGTGAATCCTTGTTGCAATTGGGTTTGTGTAAACCATAATTGGTTCATGATTTAGCTTTGCTTGCCTGAGAATCCTATGTCTTAGGCCCAAAAACCAAACTAACTTGTGGTTCGTATAACGCTTAGACCCGGCCCTTAGAGATTAAGTATGCCATGTTTTAACAAGGCCAACAACCAATACCAATCTATGGCTTGGTCTTTGTGTTCGACGTTGATTCCTGATCCCTCCAATGTTGCTTCGGCCTTTTTTATCGTAAGGATCGATCTAGGCTCAGCAGGTCCTGGGTTGGCCTTTTTTTTTTTTTTTGTTTTTTTGTTGAGGGTATTATTACTCCACAGCCCACAGCCCAGACTTTTTGGGTTGGCCATTTGTCACAACTGAGAACAATTTCTTGGTTATATAATTGTGATAATATAATGCTGACCAAATATATGTAACTTTATTATTTAATTGATGATTAACACAGGCTTGAATTATGTAGGACCACACGTTGAATAAAATGAAATAATTAAGATGAAATAAAATAAGAGGGCGTTTGGTTTGTTAACGGGAATCACTATGAGTTTGTAAATACATCATGCTTGGTGGGTATAAGATTTGCCTATTTGTATGAGGTTTAAGTGAAACGAGTATGAGCACCCGAGCGTTGCTGCGTTTTTTTGCATCTATTTTTTATGTTATATGTGTTTTTCGTATGTGTGGCGTGTAAGTTGCCCGTGCGTTGCTGCAAGATTTTTTGCTTTTTTGTTTGCGTTATTTTTTTTTAATAACATTTTATGCAGGTAATGGTTTTTATAACATTTTATGCGACTTAAGATCTTTTCCAAAAATACAACCCAAAATAATATGTAACCTCGAAGATCATTCAAAACTGTAGTCCGAAATCATAAACCAAAAAAAATTCTACATGAGGAATTAACACTTATGATTAATAAAACCTAAAAAAAATACGCCACTCTTTTATAATCCTGAATCACAAAGCGGGCAGCGCAAGTCCAACAGAGGAAAGACGCAATGTTGTCCCAAATAAAATACAATACTTACCCGAAAAAAGAGCCAAACGAAATTAAGTAAAATTTGCCAATAACAAAGCGGAGAGGTCGTTTTTTGGATGGCCCAATGACAAACCCAAACGAAATTCAGTTTAATTACCATATACCCGGCCCACTTGAGACAACCCTAAGATATAATACCCTTCACACACTTACAACCTTACTCTTTATTACACCTTTTCTCTTTGTAGTCATATGAAGAGCAAAGAGAGTTTCGGCTTCAAGATCCTTTATGGGTCTCAGGTAAGTATCGTATTTTGTTTTAGCTAAACCGAATGAAAGAAAGGATGAATCTGATTGGCTTTGTTCTTTCTTTATGTTTCGAATATTAAAAAGAAGTGTTGTTCTTTTTATAGATCTGTGATGATTTTCTCTTGATAACTTTGTTTTAAAGAGCGAATCTCTGTATATCCAAAAGAGAAACTGAGATCTTGGTTTATTATTTCTTTTTGTTTCGTGTCTTGTTCTTGCGTTGGAGATGGGTTTACGGTTGTTAGGTTGTAGTTGTTGAAGATATTTGTTGACTACTTGACTGTGAAGTGGGTTATGAGTATGTTGTTGACGGGACTGGAGGAATGGCTTATAGGATTAGATTATGGATTTGTACTTGAGTTTGTGAGGCGGGTTGTTTTTTGTATAATTTCTTTAAATCGTCTAAAGGTTTGATCCAATCACCTTAAGACAAAAATATGAGATTTATTTTCGTTTTCGGTTTAGTTTCGAGTCTTGCATAGTTTTTGTTTTAGGATATAAATGAGAGTCGAGGAGTGATTGTACATCGGCGTCTTTTCGTTTTCGTAAAAAGTTAAGGGTACATTTTGTAAAGCGTCACATAGTTAAGGGGTGTATCTTGTTTTTGTTCATTTTCTGACCAAACGACATCGCTTGGAAAGTCACTGTAGATATAACGTGGGTGCACTGTAGCATCTCCACAAAGTCAATTGTAGCACAGTTTATTTTTCGGTGTTAAAACGACGTCGTTTTCTACGTCCTTTAATAATATTTATAATCCCTTTAAGTAGAACTGGATGTCAATACATCGACAACAGGTGGTGAATATCAAGGAAGATATCGCTTTAGAGAACCAGACTTGGAATGGGAGATCGGTGGTGGGCCTTGTAAAGAAATTCGAGAATCTTTGCAGTATTGGTGGATTTATGCACTCGATCCTACCTATCTCCTGCAACGTTAAATACCTTGGTGGTTTTCAGTTACTATTCAACTTTTCAAGCATGGAGGATGCGAAGTCAATCCAAAACAATGAATCATTGTGGAAGCCATGGTTCGAGAGATTCGAGTTATGGAATGGTCAATCCATCTTGTTTGAAAGAATAGCATGGCTTGACATCACAGGGGTTCCTGCTCAGTTGTGGGATAAGCAAGTGTTCAATGATATTGGTGAAAGGTTTGGTACCATCGTCATTCCCTCAAAAGCAAGCATTCATGACGACATCCTTGTTTGTGAAAGAGTTGCAGTGATGGTCAACAAATGTAATCCGATCATTGAAGAAATCATCATTCAATGGAAAGATAAAAGATTCAAGGTTGGAGTATCGGAAATCAACGACGGATGGGTCCCGGATTTCGGGCTCTCTAGGGATTCCGGTAGCGGCACCTATTCCGAAGCTCATGATGGCGGAGGAGAGGAAGGGTTGTCTGGGGAGAATCCAGCTGTCGATGGGGTCCCTGTGCGTAACATAGTAGACTGCGATAATGAGCCTAAGATAGTGGACAATGATAATGAGCCAAATAATGAAAACAATAATTTGGATCTTGGAGCCTGTAGTAACAGAAAGAGAGATAGAAGTAGGCGCTCGCCTACTCCAGTCGATGAAAACTCTCCTTTGCCTCAAGGGATTCAGGCGTCAACTCCTCGTCCTGTGAGAACGATAAGAGGCAAAAGAAGGCAAATTGACCTAAATGATTTGGCGCGTCAAAGTGATTGTTCAAGTGTCAGAGAAGAGGGAGAAATATCTGTGAACATGGGGGATTGTAGGGTGGAGAGAGAGGATACGACAGATGCAATTGATACCTCTGAAGCGGTCATAGAGTATGAGACTAGAAAGACGGTTGAGGTAGCGGCGAGTATTGGAATAGTCTTAGTTGGGCATGAGGATTCAGTGGAGGAAAGCATTAGGGGTGAAGGTGTGATGAATTGATCTCAATGGATCTTTTGTCCATTAACTTAAAGGGAACCAAAGACTCCAGAAAGACTACCTGGATCAACAATATTCGCCGTTCGAACCGTTGTAAGTTTGTTTGTATTCAAGAGACGATTTGCCCGGATGAGAACCGTCTTCCTCTAAGGCAAATTTGGGGTCAAGGACTTTTCAAACATGCTTGTGTTAACTCTAATGGGAGGTCGGGAGGGATTCTTAGCATGTGGGATCCCTCTATTTTCAGGGCCAATAGTATCATAAAAAATCAAAACTTCCTGCTAGTCAGTGGAAATCTTGTTGGTAGCAACTCTCCTGCTCACATTTTCAACGTTTATGGGCCGCAAAGAATTGGTGATAAACGGGTTCTATGGGCGGAGTTGCTTAGAGTCATGGCTAATCTTGTTGGTATGAAAATTCTCGTTGGGGATTTTAATGAAGTCCGTGTTCCCGATGACAGACTTAATTCCTCTTTCTGTCCGATTGGAGCAGCTGATTTCAACGATTTTATTCATCAAGCCGGGCTTAGAGAATTTCGCATGGGAGGTATGAAATTCACGTTTTGTTATGGTGCCGGGATTAATTTTAGCAAGCTGGATCGTATTTTGGTTTGTGATGAATTCTGGGGTAATTGGCCAGAAGCTTCTTTGGTGGCCCACCCGAGGCTCCATTCTGATCACAGCCCTATCACCTTGATCACGTCTCACCGCGATTTCGGGCCTTCCCCGTTCAAATTCTTCTTTTCTTGGTTGGGGAAGCCAGATCTCAGGCCGATGGTTATCTCGGCTATTGATCAAGCTCATCAGGACAACCTGGATAGCCCTCCGGACGTGCTGCTAATGAATAAGCTGAAACGCATCAAGGAAAGAATTAAGTTATGGCAGGCCCAGGTCAAACGGGATGAAGATTCTGAAATCAAAGAGCTCACTGATTTTTGTGTGGAGATGGATAAAACTTCTGAATATAGGGGTCTGACTAATGGCGAAATAGAGGTCTGGATGTACAAGAAAGCTCGGCTTAAAAATCTTGAATCTGATAGAATCAAGGACTTGAGGCAAAAGGCGAGAATTCGATGGGCAATTGAAGGAGATGAAAATACGTCATTTTTTCACGGATGGTGCAATGCGAATCGTACCAACTGTAGGATCAATGGTCTGCTCATAAATGATGTTTGGGTGTCGCATCCAAAAGCCATAAAGAAGGAGCTGTGGAGTTTTTTTCGGGAGAAATTTACGGATCCAAACCCCATTAAGCCGAACTTTACTTGTCCTGGTGTCAAAAGGCTGTCTCAAATTGATGCTGACTTCCTTATCCGACCTTTTTCGAAAGATGAAATCAAGTCGGCTGTCTGGCTTTGCGGTAGAGATAAGGCGCCGGGTCCGGATGGTTTCAATTTCGCCTTCTTTAAGCGATTTTGGGGCCTATTTGAAGACGATTTTTTCCATATTTTAAACCGGTTCCACTCGGTGGGATCTATTAGCCGGGGGTGTGGTTCGTCTTTCATCTTTCTAATTCCTAAGGTAGAAGATCCAATTCTTCCTAAGGACTATAGGCCAATTAGTTTGATTGGTTGTATAACGAAAGTCATTTCCAAAGTTCTCGCGGAAAGATTAAAAGGGGTTATTAATAAGGTTATATCGAATTCCCAGGTTGCTTACATCTCTAATAGGCTCATCCTTGACGGGCCTTTGATTCTTAATGAGATTATTTCATGGATTAAACGAACGAAGCATCCGGCTATGATTTTTAAAATTGACTTTGATAAGGCGTTTGATTCTATCTCGTGGAGCTTTATTGACAATATGCTCGATCAAATGGGGTTCCTGCCCTTATGGAGGTCGTGGATTTTCGGGTGTCTTAACTCCTCTCGCGCCTCGGTGCTTGTTAATGGATCCACAACATGGGAATTCCAATGTAGTAGAGGAGTGAGACAAGGAGATCCGTTATCTCCCTTTCTCTTCCTCATCGCCATTGAAGCTTTTCACTGTTTTTTAGAGAAGGCGTGCGATTCTGGGATTTTTGATCATATTTGTCTTCCGAATAATGGGCCTAGAGTTTCGCATATGTTGTTTGCTGACGATGCGATTATATGTGGAAAATGGAGCAGCAGCAATTTTGAGAACTTGGCAAGAATCCTTCAGTCTTTCCATCTTGTGTCTGGTCTAAGGGTTAATCTCGGAAAAAGTTCGCTTATGGGAGTAAATGTGGAGCAGGCGGAAATTGCTGTCAAAGCTTCCAATCTGCACTGCTTGGTTGGGCAGATTCCTTTTATACACCTTGGGTTTATGGTTGGAGCCAATATGAATAGGATCCAAAGTTGGCGGCCCATTGTCGATATCTTCGAATCCCGCCTAACGAGGTGGAAAGCTAAGCACTTATCCATGGGAGGTAGGATGGTGCTTGTGAAGTCGGTGATGGAGTGCTTTCCAAATTACTTCTTCTCTCTATTCAAAGCACCGAAGACGATTATTGACAAATTAGACAGCATTCGGATGAATTTTTTATGGGGTGGCGATCAAGACTCGAGGAAGATACACTGGGTAGCGAGAAAACAAGTTTGCAAACCCATCAAGATGGGTGGGCTGAGCCTGGCTTCTCTAGAATACTATAACCTGAGTTTACTAAGCAAATGGTTTTGGCGATTGAAATCTGATCCGAATAGTCTCTGGAGCCAAGTGATCCTCGCTTTACACCATAACAGGAGGCGTCAAATGTTCCTCCCTTGTAAAAATTCGATTTCAGGTGTTTGGAAATCTATTTGCAGGGTCAGAAAGTCGCTGGATGAGAAAGGCATTGACTTAACTTCGCTGCTGATCCATGACGGGAGACGATGGGTTTGGGGCGCAGAAAATAACGGGCTGTTCACTACAAGATCTGTCAGGAAGCTTTTAGAAGCGTCGGACGTGGTTAACTCTGACTGGGTTATGGATTGGTGCCGCCTCGTTCCCAGGAAAGTGAATATTTTTCTTTGGAGGGCCAAAATGGGTCGTATTGCTACGAAGGACGCTTTGGCTGCTCGCAACATTCCGGTTGGATCTCAGGATTGCATTCTTTGTAATGACGGAGATGAGAGTCCGGATCATATGCTCCTTTCCTGTTATGTGTCGGCCTCGGTTTGGAATGCCATTTCTAACTGGTGTAACATACCCCCGCTGTTTGCTTTCACTATCCGAGAACTGCTCTCGGCTCACAATTTATGCAGGTGTGATAAGGAGAAAAAGGCCCTCTTGCAAGCGAACATTTACACTTCATGTTGGTGCATTTGGAAAGAGAGAAACGAAGCCATCTTTAGGAACAAGAGGCCGTCCGTTTCGAACATTATTAAAGAGATTAAGTGTCTTAGCTTTTTGTGGGTCAAGATTAGGGGCAAAATGGGGTTGTTAGATAGCGAGTCTTGGTGTAATCGGTGGTAATGTTGTTGTTTGTTTCTCCCGGTTGCCGGTTTTGAGCTCCTTGCTTGATCCGGGGCCGTTGTTTTAATGAAGTTCGCCGTTCAAAAAAAAAAAATACATCGACAACAATACATTATGTATTTTGTCAAAGGATATATGAAAGATAGAATATTCATCAGCAACTTTTATAAATGAACGTACCTTGACAATGGGTTTATATAGAAGACAACTGGACCACAGCCCAGCTTTTCTGTCTTCTAATAGTCAAAGGGTCAGTATATCCAAACACCCCCTGTAGGGGGTTTGTTGACTTTGTACCGCTGCCGCCGATTGTATTGTCTGCTTTGTCGGATTGTACATTCCATCAAAAGTAGGGGGTCCCATTCATAGGGGTGTTAGCCTAACACATCCCATAGTCAAATGTTAAGGGGATCTACTTGGGTAACACCCCCAACATGTGGGACCCCCTTATTTTTGATCAAATTGTACAATCCGTAAAGCCGACAATACAAGCGGCGGCAGCACCCAATCATTGAAACACCCCCTACAGGGGGTGTTAGGCTAACATCACCCATGTTAAATCGTGATTTGGATTTTTTTGACAAGTAGAATCTTTGAAAGGGAAAGCAAATGTTGCAATTAGAATGTCGATAGGCCTAGACAGCACTCGAAGAATGTTGAATGCTCTGTTTTAGTATTGTTGTTAGAGATCAGTAATGTCAGATATCTTCTAGTTATGTCTGATATCTGATGAAAGGATTAATGTTGTATCTGGTTGTTTGTATAAAAGATTGGGGACTGTCCAATCTTTCTATCCTATACTCGAAGAATGGTTGTTTAGATCGGGTTTTAACTCATCTATTTTGGTTATAAGTTTTTGTAGCTAGAGTTCCATATGTACGTGCACATACAGGGAAACCTATTTATGTTCCTTAAATTGATTCAACGATAATTCCGTGTGTTCCTTTAACGGAAACCTATTTATGTTCCTTAAATTGAGTCAAACAAAATTAAGCGAAAATTATGAAAAATCAAAATAGTTCTTTGTTACAAACGATATCAGCCCAACCTCATTTCTCTTTCTAGGTTGGGACTTAACCGGCTAACTGACCCTAACTACAGCACCATGAAAGAAATTTTGAAGCCAATGCTAGACAAATTTTCGTTATACTAATAACAACTGATTACGGTTGGTCTACCATTCGAGTAAACATCATGACTACAACTTTCCATACATGAGTTACATACCATTCTAGCATGATTACAAAAGGCAAACGTCTAACGTCAAATGATAGCACTACAACTTAGCATATGCATCAAGTATTCATATAGTACAACTCATACTTACGTTACTTGGTTGTACTATACAACAACCCGACACATTCAAATGAAAACATATTTACTTAAAAGCTGACAATTAGTCTTCAAGAACCACCCAAGTTACTTTAAAACACCCAAAGAACGACATGCGGTTAATTGATGTTCTACAAGGCTACTTCAGCTGGTAATGCATTGAACCCAACTGGCTGCTGCTGCTGCTGCTCCACTTCCCACTTGGCCTGCCGAGTACTACATCTTTTACAGGGACGTACTCCTGGCCCCCCCAAGTTTTATAATTCACCATAAAAGCAACAGAAAAAAAGTTTATTAGGGTATGACAATTAGATACAGACAAGATAAACTAAAGACATTGGAAGTAATCTGTCAAGATTCTTTATCACTACATACCATTTTGTCTCTGCTATTTTTATGAACATTTCATCAATTATTGGATTGGCTTCGGGTATCCCCTGACAAGACAACTTGCTTTTCATATTTTCACCTTAGCTCCTAAACTTATGACATTTTTTAATTTGGCACCTTGAGCGTTGGGTAATTCTGTTTTTTATCGTTCTACAAGAAGTGTTTGAGTTGAGGGATTGTACAAAGCAAACTGTCATCATTTTCTAAAGGTCTTAAATTCCAAAAAGCCCTCGCTAATCCCACATTTTAAGCCCACAATGACATTAGTCCATTTGACCTTGTCGACATGTAAAACAATGAGACCGTTGTTTCCTAATTTATGATCGTTTTCTTTCTATGTGAACATGAAAGAAATCCGGCCACCAAAATCAATGAGACAACTTGTCTCCAAGTTCCACCAAAATGGTCGAGTATGGAAAATTTAGTCTTATCATTTCATTAGATCGTCCGCCATTTCTTTTTCCCATCTCCCTTACACATGGACTATGCATCAACTTTCAAAGTTTCAAGTAACCATACGTCCATACCCCCATTCCCTCATACTAGCAAAACATATATCCATAGCGAATCGTAACTTCAAATCGAACGACATCTAAACCAACATAAGGCAAACTATTTGACATTTTATGTATTGTTCAAGGAGTCAAAAGCAATGCATGGTAAGTTCAAAAAAAAAAAAACAAAAAAACAAAAAAAAAAATGCATGGAAGCATGAGTAGTTAAAATGCGACACACATTAAAGAGGTGTACCATTAATTAACATGACATGCAGAAGATCAAATCTATGATGATGATGATAAGACTTGCATTAAATAAACTAACCTCGAGTTTGTGAATAAGCTCTTTGGCATTTGGAGCAGAGACAAAGATGTGACGTTGAGAAGGTTTGATAAATCCATCATCAACTGCTTTATCGATGAATGTGAGCAGATAATTGTAGTACCCATCCACATTCAGTAATCCCACCTGCACATTATCATTTCCCACCAAAACAAATGCTATCATTTTCAAGAAACAAGTTCAACCTTTCATACAACAATTAAGTCAACAAGTCAATGACTTGTAGAATGCATGCACCATCTGTGCAATGCAATGTCACAATGTGTTGTATCGCTTGTATCTAACAAAAAAAATTTGGTGTATTTATCTCTTAACTTGACTACACACGATCGAAGCTCAATCTCCCACATCACACGCCATCTCCATTGTATCACCCATGGGTCACGTGCCATTCAAGGAAAAAGAAAATGGTGAGGGGCTCACCATTTATTTATCTATGAGATAATTTCAGAAATACCCCAGTTGCCTTTGTGCTATTTTCATTCGAGACCTAAACTTTTGTTGATCTAAAACTAGACCGGGCAACTGGGCAACTGGAACTAGGGGTGGCAATTTCTGACCCGACACGAAACTCGAACTGAAACCGACACGAAAATTAACAATTTCGGGTCGAGTCTAAATAGATTTCGGGTCGGGTTTGGGTCGACCCATCTAACCTGTTTATCGGGTTGGGAATAAATTAAGCAGGTCGACCCGCTAACCCGTTTAAGATTTATTTCTTAAATTAAAAATTATTTATATTTTGTTATACGGGTTAAATGGGTTAAACGGGTCGACCTGCAAACCCATTTAACCTGTTTAACTCGTGTAATGTGCCATCTTTTGTATATAAAATGGGTTAAATGTGTCAACCCGAAACACGTTTAATCTATTCAACCCGTGTAACCTATTTAACCCGTTAACCCAAGTATATATACGGGTTAAATGGGTCAGGTTCGGGTTATGTGTAAATAGGTTAGGGTTGACATAGTTGACCCGATAATTTAAATTGGTCAGGTTCAGGTTGGGGTTTTCTGACCCGCCAACCTGTCAACGTGAACCCGCCAACCCGAACCCAACCCGAATTGCCACCCTTAACTTGAACTACCCAACCATGTGTCGCCATGTGTCCGACATTATTTTACCAAAGTAGATCAGTTGCTCAATTGTTACACCATTGTAGACCAGTTGCCCTATGACTCATCACTTCGTAATCAGTAAAAGTCACACTTGTCACTTATTGGTTTGAGATGCCCAATTGTACAGGGCAACTCGGTCTAGTTTTGGATCAACAAAAGCTTAGGTCTCGAATGTAAATAGCACAAAGTCAACTGGGGTATTTTTGAAATTATCCCTTTATTTATTTATTTTTCTTTAGCGTGTGCGTGATATTTTGTGAGGTATATTTGTACAAAGTGAGGTATTTTTTGGAAGTGAGGGGAGTGGTGGCCATTGAAAGTTGAAGGGAGTTGTGATGTGCTGAATAGTAATGTGACGCTAATTTGATGAATAATAATATGACGCTAATGTGACGGTGAAGTGTATTATCATAATTGTGTCTAGCCTTAAAAAAATAGTTTGCACTTTGCAACACTTTTCAAAACCGAACATCATCAAATCTAGACTAGAGTACAAGTCACTATGCACAAAGTACATGTGAACTCTAGACAAACAGTAACAAGTCTAGGAAGAGTTTTTACAGGTTTGTCATGGATTCCAAGTTGAGCCCAAGTAATGACTTCAAGTAATTCCTCCAGAGTACCATATCCACCTGCAGCTTCAAATAGTTGTACAATGTAAGCATTTGAGCATTAAAGAGTTGCACAATGATGATATTGCTGAAATCGGAAAACTAAAAATTATATTAATCAGATTCGTTAAAATGGCGTGTTCTAACTTAAACCCGTTAAGCTTAAAGATATATATTGAACTAGCAAATTAGACCTGGTAGAGCAATGAAACAATCCGAGTGGCGGGCCATTTCAGCTTTTCTTTCGTGCATGTCACCAACAGCTTTAACTTCACCTATGCTTTCACCAGTTTTCTGTAAATTTTAATTAAATTATTGATCATGTACTTAAAAAAAAAAATGATTGTTGTATTATATAAGACATGTTTCTATTGTGTTTTTGACTTATTGCATTCTCACATCCTTCCCCATCAAAGCTCTTGGTATGATCCTGCAAAAAAAAAAAAGTCTTAGGGCTTGTTTTTTTATTAAATCATCTTTTAATTAAGAGATGACTTAATGCAGACACCGTCAGTTTTATTACTTAATATTTTCAGTCATCTTTCTTTATTAAGTCACAAACAAACAGTTTTCATATGATTAATAAATTCATTTTTTTTCTTCATATTAAGTTAATTAAGTCGAATTCAAACACCACGTTAGCTTTTTTTCATGACGGTAAAAATTACAGTTTACAATATACAATAGATCGATTTATTAGGTGTTTGTTCAAACTTATTTTTACGCTTACGAGCTTATTTTATCCGGCATATTTTTTCGACTTGTGAGAATATATGATTTGAAGGTAAAAAATTAAGCCAAAAAATTAACTTATGAAAGTATAAAACACAAACGGAGTCAAATAAAGCTTAAACAAACACTAATAAAAATGGAACTAAAAGGAAATAAATAAATACCCAAGGACATGACCACCACCACAATGAACAGCTTGAGAAATTAAACCCATCAAACCAATGCTTCCTCCTCCATAGACAAGATCAAGTCTTTTTTCCACCTTCAATATTTATGAGCAAAAAGAACATAAATAATGATATACTTTTTAACATCTAGTCTAACTCTTTTAAGCCAATTGATTAAATTAAAGTTAACTTATGTAAAAAACAATTACTTGTTACTTCTTAATTACTGGAGTAGTAGCTTAAATTTTTTGAAAAGCTACATGATAAGACACATATTTTGATACTACGTATTTATCTTTAGTTTCAATACACAAACTTATATATATATATATATATATATATACTCTTCAAAAGGAACAAACCAATTAACTCTTTGTTGTTGCTAAAATCCAGTTCTCTATCTTATGAATTCACGTGTCAAAGTGTGCATATATGCATACATTTTTAAGATAAATTATGCACGTTCAATTCTAGGACACACACATTAAACAATTATTTACATGCCATATATGCACATCAAACTATCTATATTAGACGCTTTCAAAAGGCTAAATTGTTCATATACTGCTATACACATATTTTTGTGTTTTTGTGTGTATACTCAAGATTACCATCCAAATAACTATTGTGAATGAAAATGTAACTTCACATTATGGTTTTGGTCTAAAAGATTATGTGCGTCTGTGTGGATATATGTGTGTATGCATGGAAGAAGTTAATAAATCTTTACCAGTTGTTGAGCCAACTCAATGGCAGCATCACCATAGACATCTCTTTTTCCAGAACTACTTCCACAAAAAACACAAACGCTTTTGAATCTTGATTTCTTTTCATTCTCCATGTTTTGTGTTTTGACGTACTCTTCGGGGTCTTATCTATATACTTTGAAATGATGTCGGTGAACCCTAACCACTCACCGTAGATATTATTAGAAAGTGTTGTGTATATATAGTCACACTACGAGTTTATAAAATATATAGTTCACTTTATTCTTAAAAAAAAGTCTAAGAAGTTGAGCTTTTAGGCTTGTCAACAGTCGAAGGGTCATCCGATCGGTCATGCAAGGGTCGACCGATATTATGGTCGGTCATCCCCATTGTGGGCATTTCATGAATATCGGTCGAGGGGCAATATTTTGGAGAAGTCGGTCAATATAACGACCGATTAATTGCACACACAAATTTTCAAAAAATGTATCCGTTTAACATTTTAAAAAAAATTAAAAAAAACTTTACTACTTTACAACCTTATAAATATCAACCTCAAACACACTTATAGACACACAATTTCAAACAACATTTCTATCAATACCTTCTAACACATTCTTTTAATTATGTATTACGAGCTATTTTTTGGTTCTTCGTCTTCCGACGATGATGAAGTTATGAGTGAGTTTACGGAGTTTGCTTGGAACGCGTACCAAGCATCACAGCCAAAAGTTCGACGAAAGTAGTTAAGTAGGGATCATGAGGGTGCTCATAATCGTTTAGTGGCGGCATACTTCTCCGAAAACCCGCAGTTCGACGAAAGAACATTCTGTCGGCGGTTCCGAATGAGCCGATAACTATTCACACAAATTGTTCAAGAGGTAACCGATTATTCTCCTTATTTTCAACAAACTCTTGATGCTAAGGGCATACCTGGTATTAGCACATTGGTCAAGTGTACTGCGGCCATTCGTCAATTGGGATACGTGGTCGTTCCTGATTCTCTTGACGAGAATCTGGCAGTGCCTGCAACAACATCCCATGAATGTCTCCGTAAGTTTTGCAAGGTTATCATGGAGTTATATGGTGCTGAGTTTTTGCGAAAGCCCACGTATTCTGACCTTGAAAGATTATATGCTCATCACGAGCATAAGCATGGGTTTCCTGGGATGATGGGAAGCATTGATTGTACAAGTTGGGAGTGGGAGAATTGCCCAAATGGTTTGAGAGGTCAATATGTTAGGGGTGATCACGGGCCACATCCATTCATTTTATTGGAAGCGGTCACCTCCCAAGATTAATGGATTTGGCATGCGTTCTTTGGTGTCTCCGGGATGAATAACGACGTAAACGCCTCCCAAAACCGGAACCGGAAGCAATAGATTACTCGTGTATCTTTTTGAATTTACCTAAAAACCATGGTACAATGATACTAGAAGCCGATTACTTTAAGTTTATAAGAAGTTCAAATGTTTTATTTCCTATCGATGTGAAATAAGTTGTTATAAACCCCACAACTTAAATTTGTCCTTGTCAGACCTACACATAATCATGATCCGCGCCCCAGGAGATGCATGAGCATGCCGTTGGGGTGTCCTTCCGGGTTCAACTAAAAACCATGAAGAAAAGATGCTAGTAGTCAGTCAATGCAAGCTTACAACGAGTTGGGGTGTTTTCCAAATTAAGTGGTTCCATATGGACCACTTAATTAGCCTTTTAAAGGGGATGGCAAAGCTTTTGTATGTCTATCCATTAAGTGGGATTAAAGAATTGGGCCCACATTAAGGGTGTGTTTGGCAGCAAGAATTATGGGAGATTATGGGAGCTAAAGATTTTTTTTTTTTATTTTTTAAATAAGCTCTCATCTAAAAAGTAGCCTCGTTTGGCTGCGCAAGATTATTGAAATTCTAGCAAAATAATCTCCAAAAAAAAAGGTCCTCACAGGAACTTTTCAGAAAATCCTGGAGATTATAATTTGCAAATTTACCAAGATACCCTTCCTAATACCCATGTTCTATTATAAATCCATATTAACCCTAGCAGTCTTTCATCTCTCACAACCTAATACATAGCTCTCAATCACTCAATTTGTTGGTGGATCATCTCTCACTTGTGGTAAGTACATACCAGGTTTTTTTTAGTTAATTGCATGATTTTTATCTGTGTATATGCAAGAAAAAACGTGAGTTAATTGCATGATTTTTATCTGTGTGTATACATGAAAAAACGTGATAATAACTTGACTTTGTCATATGAAAAAAAGAAGCACCCCTTAAATGTCTTATATCACTCCCTAAATGTCTTATATCACTCGGATGTAGAACGTGGTGTTACACGAGCCTTATACCAATACGCCACTTCATGTAGTTACATTGTGAATTTAGAAAAGTCCAAAAATATTTGTTGTCAAACATAACATACGATGTATAAAAAACATGTCAATCTGACGTTAAGCTTGTTGGGATTTCATATTGATTAAACCATCAATACCACGAGTACGCAGCGGATGGATCTATATTTAATGTTATGAATTAAAACACATAATTAAAACGCATAATAAATACTAACCTCGAATCTATTGAAAAATAGATAACCACCAAGTCTTGACCTTGATCACGAACACTCCAATGGATCTCGTATCATCACAAAACCCTAATCAACTATAGTGAGTTGATCTCTATCGAAAACTCACACTACACGTCTAACAAGAGCGTTAGAATGCTAGTGCTTAACCCACGAGCTTACGAACTAAACACGAATGCTAGTCGTAGAGAAAAACAAAGCCAACTCCCTTACAAGGGGTGCTGGACGTTTTTTAGAGGGCAAGAGAGAAGATCAAAGAATGCTTTGATTTGAGGTGTGTGTAAATGAAGACCTAGAGGCCTCCTTTTATACTAATAGGGTAGCTTAGGAAAAAAGCTACATCCTCTTGCCCTAGCCCAATATGGCTGGCCAACCCCTAGGGGTACATGGGCCTCCATATTGCTTTTTAGTCCTTGTGAAATAAACATGTACAATACAAGCCAATTTCGGACTTAACGACCGTTAAACGTTACACTAACGGACTAACGACCGTTATGTATATTTCGTGGATTATATTAATTATAATTAATAGTATACATTAAACATATTAATTATATTTAATAAACGCTCTCTAAATGTATACGTGTGTGCCCCGATAGGCTCACGTAATTTCTAGCCGTATAACCTATTGATTTACGAACGCATAACCAATAGCTCCCACTTGCGATCGTAACAATCAATAATGTATACTAACAATGCTAAGTGTCTAGCAACACCGCATTGCTCCCAGAAATACCTGAGTGTGGTTTCATAAAACAACTAGGTAAATGGTTTACAATTTTAAATTATCCTTTTGTTTCAGATACTTGTTGAACTATGGATATGGATCAAAGTCATTCCATATTGTTCAACTATTCTGTTTCTCGTTTTAGAAATTAATCAAGATTACCAAACGTAAAACAAGCATCATCTTGATTTACACTTTGGGCACGGCCATGCAAACATCTGATTAATTCAGCGAGGGGCCCAGTAGTATCATACTCCAGAAGACAAGTGGAGGAACAAATTCTATTTTGACTACACGTGTCATTCATGTGCTTCAACCAACTTCTGAGAATAGCCTTTATAACCACCTTGTTCAGGATAGCGTTTGACTATAGTCAAGAAGAAAGATCCACACATGCAAGACCTGCTTGCATCTCAAGTCAGAGGACAAATAAAATAACCATTTGCGAGATATCACTTAATGACGCCGATCCATAAAGTGATGACTCGTGGGTTTGGGGAAATCCAATATCCAAAGCACGTGGATAACATGTGAGTTTGGCGGACACATCCTTAGTATTCAAAGAATATAACCAATTTCTCACATTTGCCTTAATTCAACAATACTCCCATATTATTGATCGACAATGGACAATTTAAAGTAATAAATTACTTATGGATTAAACATGCAAATATAGGACACAATTAATATATGAATGAATAACTCAAGTACCACGTATATTAATCATCAAAATAATAAATGTTTTACATATCCCATTATCCAAATACTAAACACAGATTCGCATGAGACTACTAGTAAGTTAAAATCCAATGTTCTTAACATGATCAACTTGTAAGGTACAAGATAGCTAAGTAGTCATCTGAGTAAACTTTAAGAGTACTTATTTCAAAACTCACAATAGTGAAAGTTTGAATAACATGATGAGCGTCATATTGAACGTGCACATTCTAATACACTAGTATTGCCATGGTGCATTCTATAGGGTGTTTGAAGCTAGCACAACACCTATATGAGACAGTCATCTCAAGAGCTTCTTAAACTGTAAAGTATTCTTGTCCTTTAATGTGTATTGCAACAATGCTCTCAGCTGAGCATGTCTAGTCAACAACATCATCATTCGTGATGAAATCCTACAATGACTAGGATTGAGTATCCACTCAATCAGACTAGCATTAGTGTATACAATAACACTATGCTCTTAAACGATTGAACCTTTCTTTGGCAATGTTTGGTGCGTTTCTGAACTACCAGGCTCATCCAATAAGACATTTGTTTTAACAGTCATCTAAAGACTCTCACTTAGATACTGTTGTTGTTAACTCACTTTGCACTCATGCAAAAGTTACAACTATCCCCATACACAATTTAATTTACATGATGAAACCTTAGTAAAACTTAAGGTATCCATCCATGTGTTAAATTATCGCAAGTGAAATATATCCTTTGAGACTTGCTCAATGATATGTTACATTGTGTTATACTTAATTACCGTACATGTTTATCACCATAAACATTTATTCCAAGATTGTATGTTTTAATTCCTAAATCTCTGAAGTGAAAACTATATTCCATGCCGAGGGACAAAATCTTGTTCGCATGGAAAATAGCTTTCAATATGTTGCACGACATATTAGATATAAGGAACAAACATAGTACTCCCACTTGCTCTCAGGTCAGGAGTTATCTTATTTTAATCAAAATCAAAATATTGATTTACAATTAAACTTAAGATCTCAGCTCCTAGATGCATGATCTAATCCACACTTGGATTCTACTATTTTGTGTACTTAATAAAGATCATATGGATTCATCACCCTTTTGATTACGCACCGTCCTCGCAAAGGTAATCAACAATTGTCATATTTCATATGCAAGAAAACAAATATGATAATTAACCATCTTTATATCATTAATGCGTGTAGAGATGAAATTTAATCATAGTCAATTGCTTGAGCATGATTAAAACTTCTATCACAAGACATACATTAATGTTTGTACAATTTTGTCCTTATGAGTCTTTCTTCTAAAGAAACTCATTCTTAATCTCACAGTTTAGTTGTTTGGTAAGAGACCAATCAAGTTCAAAACAATGATTGTCTTTCAAGGACTGCATCTTTTCATTCATAGTTTTGAGACATTTACCAGATTCAAGATCTTGATAATGCATCTCTGTATAGTTAACAGGTTCTCAGAGATTCTCAAACTCTCATTCCACAGCATTGATATACAATATCACTCAAGTGCATGAGGTACCCTTGCGGATCTATGAATGTGAGTTACATCATTCTTTGGTTCAACATTTTCATGTTTAACTTTAGTATGACATTAGCAAGTTTAAATATCTTCAAGATGCTCCCACTTACTTTTGTAAGTAGAGACTATTCTCTAAATACTAAGCGTCTTGAGCCACAATAAAATGTTTCCACTTGGAATATTTAAAATGCATTGATATGTGTCTAAATACACATATATTTAGTATTGATTAAACCCACAAAACGACCAAAAACACACAAATGACTCACAAAATGGTACAAATATCATGAAAATGTGTTTTTATGTGATTCAGGTACAAAAGATTGAAAAACAAGTGAAAAACACACAAAGTTTACACAATTGTCATTTTCAGTCCCTGAAGTTTCATAATTTGGCAAAACTAGTCCCTGAAGGTTTAAAATGAATGAAAAGTAAACTTTAGTCCTTGGATAATCAAACTTGTTCAAAATAGTCCCTGGATGAAAATTTTCTACAATTGGCAATTTTTACCCCTCAAGTTACAAAATTGGCAAAATTAGTCCCTGGGTATTAAAAAATGGAAATTTAACAAAATATACCCTTGTACTATTCATGAATGACAATTTGGAACCTTTTGATAACTTTTGGGAAAATTACAATTTCACCCCTCAAACTTTGGAAAATTACATAAAAGGTCCTCGGGTGTTTTAAATTGTAATAAATGCAAAATAGGTCCTTTGGTTTATCTAACTTGGCATAATTGGTCCTTGTCATAACTTTGGAATTGTAACAGGTTTAATCCCTCAAGAATTCAGAAATGACAACATTGGTCCCTATGTTTATCTAAAACCAAATCCGGATCAAAAATTACCCATTAAATCCAAATCCTTAAATCCAATAACCAATCCACTAAACATAACCCAAGCCCAATTATAAACAAACCCGACCCACCCAACCTTTTAATTTAAACCCAGGGTCAAACAAAGTTTGACCCGTCTTCTTCTTTCCCTTTTTCCCTCCAACACCATTGAGTCACAAACCAGTGGTGGTTTTCAACCACTTGACCACCACCTGTCTTCCCCAGCTATATACCTACTCCACCACCTCATCCCTACCACCTATACCAGCCCACAATCACAATAAATGCATTCCCACCATCAACACTTCACTGCCTCACTCACATACCCTGCTTTTGCTACCCACTCCACCAATTGACCTCTAAACCTATCCAATCATGTTCCCTCCACCTCCACAACACACCAAGGTTCATTAATTGCAGCAGAACTGCCTCAATCAACTAGTATCACTTTTGGCGCCAAAAGTGAATTAAAAGGCTAAGATGACTTCTGCTTATTCAATGGACAAGATTAAAGGTGGGATTTGACCAGAAGACCAAGTGGAACTCAGAATGGTATAAAAGAGAAGAGATGAAAGAGAGGAAGACACTTTGGATTAGCCATTGTCATGTAGATTAAATACCAATGGAGTAACCATGGTCCAGTAGTTGTACACCATTAGATTAGCTTTGGTCACTAGTTTAGGACCAACAGTAGTGTAATGTTTATTTCAGTTCCAAGTAATGATAATTCTCAGTTTTTAAGTTTCATGATTAAATTCGTACCTTTAGTTTCCAAGTCATTTAATTTCATGTTTGATCTTTGTTGTTTTGAGGACTCTAATAAACACTACATAGCTCTCAGTAAGCTTATGCAAGCTTTTAGACCTCCTTAACCAACAATAATCTTTAAAATTCAATATTAGATAGAAATAGAGAAAATCAATGAAAAATCAAAAATCATGTGATCTTGAAGAAGATGATGAAGCAGGGGTGATTTTGGAGTGCAAAGGGTATTAGGAGCTTATTGGGAAGCTAATAGGTGAAACCTTGTCCTTGGTCTCCATTTCTCAGCCATGTTTCATTTGTAAGCTTTATTTTACAAGTTTTGCTTATTATTGTTCATGTTCTTTAATTACTGTAATCTTTATGTTTCTGTGCTTCTGAGTTGTTGTTTAGCGTTACTTTAGTTTAAAATAAGTAGTTTGTTCATGGGATTAACTTGTGCTAAAATGAAAAAAACCATTCAGTTGGAAATGCATAGTTGACACATGTGTGTTTCTTGCTTGTGTGCTTGATGATTAATGCTCATTTGGTCTGATTAAATGATAATATAGAGTTTGGAATCAGTTTCATTTGCAAATTCATTGAATACTTAGAAATCCATGTGACAAGTGGAAATATAAGGACTGTTTGGATCTGTGATGATTTAGGACAGTGAGATGGTTGATGTTGTTTATTTCTGTGTATGCATGACCCATTAGGCCATTTGAGGGCTTGACACCCCTTTAAGCTCAGTGGTACTGTGTATATGGTCATATTCATCTTCAATTCACCTCAGTGCCCACTGTGACCATTTTAGGATTCATAAAAGGGATTTGATGTCAAAACTGTGTTTAAGGGTGTGTGTATCATTGTTCTTGTTTGATGTATGCTGCATATGGTCTAATAAGTCAGTTCCAACCATCAAATCCAGTTCTTAATAGTAGATAGTCAAAATACTTTTTAATCTTTCTTGTTTAACTGTCTGTTAAGATTTAGTAGCTTAAATTCATCACATTAGTGTAAAAGTTGTTTATATTGCTTAATTTAGTTTCATTATGGCTTAGTATAACATGTTTAATCATTAGAGTCAGATCAAAGTTCATGTTAGTCAAACTTTGATCATTAACTTAAAAAGTCAAAAATTTCAGCATAAGTGCCCTGTGCAGGCAGTTTTTCCCGTTTTTCCATAGCTTGCATATTGTTCATTAGTTAGCTATAGCTTATGTGAATTAATGTTTTGTGTAGCCCACCTAGCCTAGTTGTTATGTGCATACTTGTTTTTCCATTAGTAGCTTATTAGAATAGCTTAATCACCTCAATCTCTTTGTTCCACCTAACTCTTATCCTGAAGCAAACAGGATAATGGAGTGTTTAATAGCTTCTTAAACAGTCTCCTTATCTGAGCTTAAGCTTGTGATCTATGGTTTTTCACAAAGCCAAGTTCCCATTCTCTAGGCTCAGGAACTAGTTGAGCATTTACTAAGCTCTTTTGACAAGCTACTTAAGGGCTGAATGTTTGCATCATTCACTAGGTTCCAGTATACACTGTGTACTCAACCCATATTCATTAGCCCTTTACAAGCTCATTTTTGATCTAAAGATTGTGTAATTTAGTTCCAGTTGGAGCTTATCTACCCAACTCTTAGATTCTGAGCATCAATTTCACCTTGCAGCCCATCTGTTAGGGCTGCAAGTAGGTTTGTAGCTTGTCCACTTTTGTGAATTGCTGGGAACCCAGTCAACTCACCTTACTTCATAAGCCTTCAATAAGCTACTGAGTGGGCCCCATCTTATGTGGATTGACTTTTTGAGAAGCCAATCCACCAAACTCCATGGCCTAGCTTTTAATTTCCAAGTTGCAGCTTGTTTCCTAGGGCTGCAACTAGCTTATTGATTGTCCATGTGTGCCAGTGTATGCTGGCCTACTCAGTCACTTGGTCACTTTTTCCCAAGCTCCTCAAAAGCTCAGCTGTGGACCCCACAGCTGAAGCTTGAGCTTTTTGGAATCACAACCAGATAGTCTTGCTACTCCAACTTTCATTTTGGTTTTTGAAGCTTATTTGATAAGCTGAAACTGCCATTAAAATTAGTTGCAGGGTTGTTTGGATCTGCATGTAACTGGATTTGCTTATTGGCTTATTTTGAGCTTATGAGTAAAGTCCAGTGTATATGCTTGTGTTTATTTGTCTATAAAACTTGCTTGCACCTTTTCTTTTCTTTATTATCTTTTTATAAGCTTTTTCAAGCGTGTTATGAACTTAGGACTTGACTGTGAGCCCTAAGGCTTAACTGATTAGTCCATAAGCTCATAACTGTTTATTTTCTTTGTTTATAAACTCTTGTTTTCTTTTAAATGGTCCATTGGGCATAGGTTCATGTTCCTGGTCCTTTGCTTTCTTATGTATAGCCTTTTCAAGCTTGTTTACAGCTTATGACCAAACTATGAGTGCCATAATCTCACTGTTTGGTCTCATAAGCTTGTAACAGCTTATTTTCTAGGTTTCTAAGTTTTATTTTCTTTAAATATGTATAATATTAGTGTTAGATTAATCCAGAAAAAGAAAAAAACCAAAAAGAACCACTTTTGCCAATAAGTGATAGCTTCTATTTAGAAGCTTAATTTCTGGCTTATTGAGCTTGTAAAAAATTAAGTTCCTTTGTAAAAGTTTCTTACAATTAGCTAAAAAGTTAGTTTGTAAAAAGAAAATCGAAAAAAAAATAAATGCAAAAAAACGTGGGGTGTGGGATTCGAACTCGCGACCTCTCGGATAGTAACATGCATAGCCCACACCCCCTTCCCAAATGCTCTGGAGCACCAGTTCTGTTATTGTTTGCAACCTAATTCCTTTTAACCTTGTTTTTTTCGTATAGCTTATTTATCTTTTGCAGCTTATTGTAGCTTATGTAAATAAGCTGATAGCTTGTTTTTAATTTTCCTAGGATTGTTATAGCATAAAGTATTTTAGATAAAATTTTCATAATTTTTGAAACAATTTTAGTATTTATTTTGTATTTTTATTTGTATAATAGTAATTAAATCATAATAAAAAATATAAAAGTCAAAAAAATATAATTCTTTTTTCTAAAATTTTCTTTTGTTAAATAGAACATGTAAAAATTATAATTGTACCCGTAGTGTTTATATTTCATTAATTTCACGTTTTAACTCGCGCACTTACGTAATTTTTAATTAACCCGCGCGAGGTTTTTAGGTTTCCTTAACTTTTACATAATTTTGTAAATTATGAATAAATATTTTAAGTTTATTTAATTTGCATTTAAGCCGTTAAGGCATGCAAATTCCCTCTTTGGGAATGTTTGTTTTATTTCGTTTTGTACGTTTACGTTTAATTTAATTTAAACGTACGTTTGTAAATCTTTCGCGTTTTTAGGTTTCTGATTGTACGTTTTTAACGATACAGCTGTGACAGAGCTATGACTATTCACATTCCTAGTGTTAGTCAATCAGATTCCTGTTTTTGTATATTCCATATCATTTCAACACACACATTCGTTGTATTACATTTTACACACCTCGTTGGGACATAACGACCCGGGGATGTACTTCTGTACTCCCATGGATTTAAATTGCATTTTTCTCCCTTACGGTTCGACTTTAGTTGACCAATATCCTTGGTTGAAAATAGATGACTGTTCGGGAGGAATCAAATTTTGGCGCCGTTGCCGGGGAGGTGTGGTGCGTATAATGAATTTGTGTTTTGTTGAAATATCTATCCCTTGTATATATATTATATATAATATCATATTTCAATTCCAAAAACAATATAAAACACAAAAATATTTTCTTTTCCTTTGTATATATATATATATAAAAGATAAAAATCCAAAAACATTTTCCTTTTTCTGTTTATATTATAAAAATAAAAACCAAAGATATTCTCCTTACCTTAATATTCATAATTCTGTGAGTGGACCCCACTCCAATTTCTCACCCAATCATTTCCCCATGAACCATTTAATTCGGGGCCGAGTCAAGCTAGCGACTCGGTTATCAAAAACAGTAGCTTCCTCATGAACAATTTAATTCGAGGTCGAGTCAAGCTAGCGACTCGGTAATCAAAAACAGTAGCTCAACATGGGTTTTCACTCATGTTTTCTGTTTTCTTACCCTTTCTACCACCTAAGTGTGGGGGTGTGCCCTACATTTCGTATATAGATCTAAAAAATGAATGAAAAATTATAAATATTAAAAAAGAGAATAAGTGTTGTGTTTCTGCATTTGGTTTGACTTTTATGTTATCTTTTTACGTTCAAGGATTCGGCATAATAGCCGGGACTTTGAATATTGAGGACAATATTCAGTTCTAAGTGTGGGGGGAAATTCTGGCGAATTTCATCAAAAATGTTCCATTTTAGTCCCTTTTTCCCCCAAAATGGCCAAATTTAAAAAAAAAAATTTAGTGGAAGTACTATGTACTAAACACAACAAATGGTAATCAGTCCACCATGTCTAACCCACATAAGGATTGGCTAATCCGAGAGCAAACGGCTCTTGGTAAAGATATCTCAAATCCGTTTATGGCTTGCAATTTGCCCAAAATTGTATGGTATTCGACTCGCCATATCTTTAAAAGTGAAGAGTTGGCTAGCCCGCAAGGTTATGGCTTGTGGTAAAGGCAAGTGGAAAAACCATAATTGGTAATCAGCTCACCAAAGATAATATTAATAATTTATCTAAGAGTTGGCTAGTCCAGAAGCAAACGGCTTCTGGTAAAGACAAATCAAATCCGTTTACAGCTTATGGTTTGCTCAAAATCATTTGGTTATCATTTGTACCAAAGTTCTTACTTGAACTGAAACAATTGGCTACTCCAGAAGTGATGGCTTTTGGTAAAGAGTCTTTGAAATCCATTAAGTTTTTAATAAAAGATTGCTAGGGACTAGCAATAGTTCAGTGTGGGGGATTTGATATGTGTCTAAATACACATATATTTAGTATTGATTAAACCCACAAAACGACCAAAAACACACAAATGACTCACAAAATGGTACAAATATCATGAAAATGTGTTTTTATGTGATTCAGGTACAAAAGATTGAAAAACAAGTGAAAAACACACAAAGTTTACACAATTGTCATTTTCAGTCCCTGAAGTTTCATAATTTGGCAAAACTAGTCCCTGAAGGTTTAAAATGAATGAAAAGTCAACTTTAGTCCTTGGATAATCAAACTTGTTCAAAATAGTCCCTGGATGAAAGTTTTCTACAATTGGCAATTTTTACCCCTCAAGTTACAAAATTGGCAAAATTAGTCCCTGGGTATTAAAAAATGGAAATTTAACAAAATATACCCTTGTACTATTCATGAATGACAATTTGGAACCTTTTGATAACTTTTGGGAAAATTACAATTTCACCCCTCAAACTTTGGAAAATTACATAAAAGGTCCTCGGGTGTTTTAAATTGTAATAAATGCAAAATAGGTCCTTTGGTTTATCTAACTTGGCATAATTGGTCCTTGTCATAACTTTGGAATTGTAACAGGTTTAATCCCTCAAGAATTCAGAAATGACAACATTGGTCCCTATGTTTATCTAAAACCAAATCCGGATCAAAAATTACCCATTAAATCCAAATCCTTAAATCCAATAACCAATCCACTAAACACAACCCAAGCCCAATTATAAACAAACCCGACCCACCCAACCTTTTTATTTAAACCCAGGGTCAAACAAAAGTTTGACCCGTCTTCTTCTTTCCCTTTTTCCCTCCAACACCACTGAGTCACAAACCAGTGGTGGTTTTCAACCACTTGACCACCACCTGTCTTCCCCAGCTGTATACCTACTCCACCACCTCATCCCTACCACCTATACCAGCCACAAATCACAATAAATGCATTCCCACCATCAACACTTCACTGCCTCACTCACATACCCTGCTTTTGCTACCCACTCCACCAATTGACCTCTAAACCTATCCAATCATGTTCCCTCCACCTCCACAACACACCAAGGTTCATTAATTGCAGCAGAACTGCCTCAATCAACTAGTATCACTTTTGGCGCCAAAAGTGAATTAAAAGGCTAAGATGACTTCTGCTTATTCAATGGACAAGATTAAAGGTGGGATTTGACCAGAAGACCAAGTGGAACTCAGAATGGTATAAAAGAGAAGAGATGAAAGAGAGGAAGACACTTTGGATTAGCCATTGTCATGTAGATTAAATACCAATGGAGTAACCATGGTCCAGTAGTTGTACACCATTAGATTAGCTTTGGTCACTAGTTTAGGACCAACAGTAGTGTAATGTTTATTTCAGTTCCAAGTAATGATAATTCTCAGTTTTTAAGTTTCATGATTAAATTCGTACCTTTAGTTTCCAAGTCATTTAATTTCATGTTTGATCTTTGTTGTTTTGAGGACTCTAATAAACACTACATAGCTCTCAGTAAGCTTATGCAAGCTTTTAGACCTCCTTAACCAACAATAATCTTTAAAATTCAATATTAGATAGAAATAGAGAAAATCAATGAAAAATCAAAAATCATGTGATCTTGAAGAAGATGATGAAGCAGGGGTGATTTTGGAGTGCAAAGGGTATTAGGAGCTTATTGGGAAGCTAATAGGTGAAACCTTGTCCTTGGTCTCCATTTCTCAGCCATGTTTCATTTGTAAGCTTTATTTTACAAGTTTTGTTTATTATTGTTCATGTTCTTTAATTACTGTAATCTTTATGTTTCTGTGCTTCTGAGTTGTTGTTTAGCGTTACTTTAGTTTAAAATAAGTAGTTTGTTCATGGGATTAACTTGTGCTAAAATGAAAAAAACCATTCAGTTGGAAATGCATAGTTGACACATGTGTGTTTCTTGCTTGTGTGCTTGATGATTAATGCTCATTTGGTCTGATTAAATGATAATATAGAGTTTGGAATCAGTTTCATTTGCAAATTCATTGAATACTTAGAAATCCATGTGACAAGTGGAAATATAAGGACTGTTTGGATCTGTGATGATTTAGGACAGTGAGATGGTTGATGTTGTTTATTTCTGTGTATGCATGACCCATTAGGCCATTTGAGGGCTTGACACCCCTTTAAGCTTAGTGGTACTGTGTATATGGTCATATTCATCTTCAATTCACCTCAGTGCCCCCTATGACCATTTTAGGATTCATAAAAGGGATTTGATGTCAAAACTGTGTTTAAAGGTGTGTGTATCATTGTTCTTGTTTGATGTATGCTGCATATGGTCTAATAAGTCAGTTCCAACCATCAAATCCAGTTCTTAATAGTAGATAGTCAAAATACTTTTTAATCTTTCTTGTTTAACTGTCTGTTAAGATTTAGTAGCTTAAATTCATCACATTAGTGTAAAAGTTGTTTATATTGCTTAATTTAGTTTCATTATGGCTTAGTATAACATGTTTAATCATTAGAGTCAGATCAAAGTTCATGTTAGTCAAACTTTGATCATTAACTTAAAAAGTCAAAAATTTCAGCATAAGTGCCCTGTGCAGGCAGTTTTTCCCCTTTTTCCATAGCTTGCATATTGTTCATTAGTTAGCTATAGCTTATGTGAATTAATGTTTTGTGTAGCCCACCTAGCCTAGTTGTTATGTGCATACTTGTTTTTCCATTAGTAGCTTATTAGAATAGCTTAATCACCTCAATCTCTTTGTTCCACCTAACTCTTATCCTGAAGCAAACAGGATAATGGAGTGTTTAATAGCTTCTTAAACAGTCTCCTTATCTGAGCTTAAGCTTGTGATCTATGGTTTTTCACAAAGCCAAGTTCCCATTCTCTAGGCTCAGGAACTAGTTGAGCATTTACTAAGCTCTTTTGAAAAGCTACTTAAGGGCTGAATGTTTGCATCATTCACTAGGTTCCAGTATACACTGTGTACTCAACCCATATTCATTAGCCCTTTACAAGCTCATTTTTGATCTAAAGATTGTGTAATTTAGTTCCAGTTGGAGCTTATCTACCCAACTCTTAGATTCTGAGCATCAATTTCACCTTGCAGCCCATCTGTTAGGGCTGCAAGTAGGTTTGTAGCTTGTCCACTTTTGTGAATTGCTGGGAACCCAGTCAACTCACCTTACTTCATAAGCCTTCAATAAGCTACTGAGTGGGCCCCATCTTATGTGGATTGACTTTTTGAGAAGCCAATCCACCAAACTCCATGGCCTAGCTTTTAATTTCCAAGTTGCAACTTGTTTCCTAGGGCTGCAACTAGCTTATTGATTGTCCATGTGTGCCAGTGTATGCTGGCCTACTCAGTCACTTGGTCACTTTTTCCCAAGCTCCTCAAAAGCTCAGCTGTGGACCCCACAGCTGAAGCTTGAGCTTTTTGGAATCACAACCAGATAGTCTTGCTACTCCAACTTTCATTTTGGTTTTTGAAGCTTATTTGATAAGCTGAAACTGCCATTAAAATTAGTTGCAGGGTTGTTTGGATCTGCATGTAACTGGATTTGCTTATTGGCTTATTTTGAGCTTATGAGTAAAGTCCAGTGTATTTGCTTGTGTTTATTTGTCTATAAAACTTGCTTGCACCTTTTCTTTTCTTTATTATCTTTTTATAAGCTTTTTCAAGCGTGTTATGAACTTAGGACTTGACTGTGAGCCCTAAGGCTTAACTGATTAGTCCATAAGCTCATAACTGTTTATTTTCTTTGTTTATAAACTCTTGTTTTCTTTTAAATGGTCCATTGGGCATAGGTTCATGTTCCTGGTCCTTTGCTTTCTTATGTATAGCCTTTTCAAGCTTGTTTACAGCTTATGACCAAACTATGAGTGCCATAATCTCACTGTTTGGTCTCATAAGCTTGTAACAGCTTATTTTCTAGGTTTCTAAGTTTTATTTTCTTTAAATATGTATAATATTAGTGTTAGATTAATCCAGAAAAAGAAAAAAAAAAAACCAAAAAGAACCACTTTTGCCAATAAGTGATAGCTTCTATTTAGAAGCTTAATTTCTGGCTTATTGAGCTTGTAAAAAATTAAGTTCCTTTGTAAAAGTTTCTTACAATTAGCTAAAAAGTTAGTTTGTAAAAAGAAAATCGAAAAAAAAATAAATGCAAAAAAACGTGGGGTGTGGGATTCGAACTCCCGACCTCTCGGATAGTAACATGCATAGCCCACACCCCCTACCCAAATGCTCTGGAGCACCAGTTCTGTTATTGTTTGCAACCTAATTCCTTTTAACCTTGTTTTTTTTTCCGTATAGCTTATTTATCTTTTGCAGCTTATTGTAGCTTATGTAAATAAGCTGATAGCTTGTTTTTAATTTTCCTAGGACTGTTATAGCATAAAGTATTTTAGATAAAATTTTCATAATTTTTGAAACAGTTTTAGTATTTATTTTGTATTTTTATTTGTATAATAGTAATTAAATCATAATAAAAAATATAAAAGTCAAAAAAATATAATTCTTTTTTTCTAAAATTTTCTTTTATCAAATAGAACATGTAAAAATTATAATTGTACCCGTAGTGTTTATATTTCATTAATTTCACGTTTTAACTCGCGCACTTACGTAATTTTTAATTAACCCGCGCGAGGTTTTTAGGTTTCCTTAACTTTTACATAATTTTGTAAATTATGAATAAATATTTTAAGTTTATTTAATTTGCATTTAAGCCGTTAAGGCATGCAAATTCCCTCTTTGGGAATGTTTGTTTTATTTCGTTTTGTACGTTTACGTTTAATTTAATTTAAACGTACGTTTGTAAATCTTTCGCGTTTTTAGGTTTCTGATTGTACGTTTTTAACGATACAGCTGTGACAGAGCTATGACTATTCACATTCCTAGTGTTAGTCAATCAGATTCCTGTTTTTGTATATTCCATATCATTTCAACACACACATTCGTTGTATTACATTTTACACACCTCGTTGGGACATAACGACCCGGGGATGTACTTCTGTACTCCCATGGATTTAAATTGCATTTTTCTCCCTTACGGTTCGACTTTAGTTGACCAATATCCTTGGTTGAAAATAGATGACTGTTCGGGAGGAATCATGCATCCACAATTCTCAACTCTAGTTTGTTAATGACATGCTCCAAGAGATTTAACAAAATTTGAACTTCAATTAAGACATAATGGAAATCATTCCATTCCGTCAATAGATGATGTCTAAATTACCTTCTTTGTTAGAGTCATATTAAGTATATGCATGATATACTCAATTTTCTAACCTTGACAGTTTTGGAGATTAAAGCAGTTTAAGTTATCATTAATCAAACAATGTCAGAAGAGTTTGATATAACACATTAGACATACCACAAGGATTGGTATCCTATGGGATTGTGAGACTATACCACAATTCCGTAGATAATTTAATACTCTTTTGTTCATATACTTGCCAATTGGGTAAAACCAAATTGCATACATAGTATTTTGAAACCAATTGCATACCAGATATTATTCGTTGACCAAGTCACTTACTTTATGTGTATGTCCTTACATGAAGACATAAACATTTAATATCTTACTATACATTATAAGTCATTGATCAACTCAAGGACTTCATGTTCATGTCTTAACAAGAAGACATAACGAGTTAACGTCTTACCTTACGTTACAAGTCTGTCAACAATTAAAGGACTTTATGTTTGTGTCTTTACAAGAAGACATAGAACATATTTAACTAAAGTAATTATGAGTACCGACTATTGGCCTCAATAGTAATTTCAAGTTAATTGCTTACTTCATGATTATGACTTTTAAAAAAAACATAATCATATTGCCTAAACAATTCAGTGAATAATTATGACTTTGCAAGAAAACATAATCGTACTGACTAAATCATTTAGTGAATATTTAGAAGTAGCTCTCATCATATCTTGACACTTATTCTAAATAGGGCAACATACATTTTATGTGTAGAAGTCTTAGAATATTAATTTCCTTTCCTTATGGTCAAGGAAAACCATTAGTCATATTATTATATATTGTTTCTTGAACACAAATAAGATTTCTCCCACTTGTGCATGATACAACATTAAGCAAGTATACAAAACAAAACGACAATCATTTGCTTGTATAGATAATATGACTATGTCAGATGTAGAATATGAATTAAGTCAAGCTTAAATCATATCCTCATGAAAAGTGTATATAGAACAGGTTCAATTAATAAGTAATCTTGCATGATGACATTATAGATAATGCTACAGAAAGCGACAAGTTATCATATAAAACAATATGCAGTGATTCGTACTAAATGAAAGTGTATCACACTTGGAAAGTAATAAATTATTTTTGGGCAGGCCAGAAATAATATGGGACAGCTATAAGTTTGACAAGCTCATAGCTCCCACTGAATCAGATAACATTACTAGAATGCCAGCTTAGAAATAAAATGTATTACTCCCACTGAATTAGACAAACATTACAAGTGTTTTCCTATTTGTGAGAAGCAAATGTCAATTTATTTACTTTCCTATCTTGAATATCTACACATTATTGCTAATGTGAACAAGTAAGCATGTACTTAGATATCCAAGGGAGTGTGTCAAGTTCTATGACATAAACGATGGACTAGCCATTTATGCTAATGTTAACTTGAAATTGGCATGCAATTCCTCCTTATTTGGCCTACCTTGCCACAAGGGTGTAGTACCTTTATTTGGTTAAAGCAAACAACTAGGTTAATTATGCTAGTTATTGCTTTTACAATTTTACGGTAATATTTCAATTTCCTAATTGAAACTCATAAGATGTCTCGCTAATAACAAGACATTAATATTTAATAGCTATAAAAACACGTTATATAGTTATTAAAAACAAATCTTATAAGTTTCAAAGAGTTCAAAACCGAACAGGGGTAGTGAAATTTGTTTGAAAGTATAAGATTTAGTAATCATACTTAACCGTTTAACTTTTGCAAGGCAAAACAATTTCATGAGTATGTTTACTTATGAGTTTGATTAGAATTTGGGGTAAATTCAATCGTTCCTTTTATCCACTTTTCTAGCAAGAAAAATGAATAGGAATATGTCTCTATCTTTCTTACAAGGAAAGGAGACCCTGTTTGTCCTTCAGTTTGCCTTTTCCAGGAAAAAGGACAAACTATTGTTTACAGTATATGTTGCAATATACAATTAGCAGTTAAGTTTAAATTTTAGTATTTTCGATAATTGATTCTTTTAGAAACTAACTACCCTTGTTTTAATAGATAAAACAATTAATTTACTAAAAGACTAAGACCCTTTTGAACTCCCACTCGTTACGGTAGTGCTTACTACTCTGGTAAGTCTTGTGGGTACAAGAAGTAGGCGGCGCGCGACAATTGCATTACAAGTGCAACTCTTAGATTTATGAGGCTTATGGCACTAGAGTACAAGCTACTAGTGTCATGCATGTTTTGTCTCATCCTATGCCTCGGGCTCAAGGATCTCACCGCTTGACTCGATTAAGTCGTCCAATTAGAGAACGTGTGTAAATAACTCTAGGTCTCACGCCAGAGAATAAACACCTTGGGTTGCAATTCACTCACGTCCCACGAAGAGCAAAAGGCAAGTGCAAGTGTCCTCAAACTTGGATGGCATAAACTTAAATTTCAAATAGGGTATCACATAATTTTTGACAAATACATGTATCAAAAGTTGTGTACAAAGAGGCATGCATACATCTTTGTAACACAAGTTTGCAAAAAACAATTTTTTCAACTTCTTAGGTGTACTTTTATCACAGACAAAGAATGGTCAAAAACCCTATATTGTACTCTGCATGAGTCAAAAGACCCAAGTTCTTCCAATAATTCCCTCATATGCCGAAGCATGTAGTGGGGCGGGAAAATACCACACAAAACCCTAGATCTTGATTTGATCAAAGATCATTAATAAAAGCACAAAAACTTTAGGTATCTTATAGTTAAAGTTTATTAAATCACACGATATCCAGCAAACTATATCCTGGTAGCTTCGAGTAATGATCCACACCCTCAATAGCTTGATGGAATCCGCGATTTAATTAAATCATATTTCAATAGTTTATAGTCCGTTTAAGTGTAAAAAAAATTTTCACACATAACACATAACTGGTCACAAGGAATTAAGTGTGTATATTAACAAACAATAATTAAATCTCACGATATCCAGCAAGCTATATCCTGGTAGCTTCGAGTAATGATCCACACCCTCAATAGCTTGATGGAACCCACGATTTAATTAAAAGCAAGTTTCAATATAAGTAATTAGTCTGTTTTTATTTCCAAAATCAACAGCATATATGTAAAACAAGTCACAAGGAATAAAACATATAAGCAATTAAAACAGACAGAAGAGAGGTAGAAGGAGAAGACAGACTCTAATGGAAAGCAGTAAAAGAAGTAATGCTCCAAAACTCAAGAATGAGTCTTCCCCAATTGGAGAATCTAAGGCTCCCACAAGTTTTCGAGCTGGGTACCTTGTGGACCACAGACGTCATTACTAATGACCGCGTAAGCCTTAAGATTGGAAAAGAAAAAGAAGAAGTACATGTTACAATAATCTTTTTAATTTTTCTAACCCCTTTTAAGTCTTATTAACCATTAATAATTAAACAAGATTAAGATTTAATTAAATGACAATAATGCATGTTATTGTCATAACAATTAATATATGTGTTTAATTAGCGTAGCAAGCGACTCTATGTGTAACCCATAACACCAAACGAGATGACTCTTGATGCCACTGTTGGGATTTCATATTGATTAAACCATCAATACCACGAGTATGCAGCGGATGGATCTATATTTAATGTTATGAATTAAAACACATAATAAATACTAACCTCGAATCTATTGAAAAATAGATAACCACCAAGTCTTGACCTTGATCACGAACACTCCAATGGATCTCGTATCATCACAAAACCCTAATCAACTATAGTTAGTTGATCTCTATCGAAAACTCACACTACACGTCTAACAAGAGCGTTAGGATGCTAGTGCTTAACCCACTAGCTTACGAACTAAACACGAATGCTAGTCGTAGAGAAAATCAAAGCCAACTCCCTTACAAGGGGTGCTGGACGTTTTTTAGAGGGCAAGAGAGAATATCAAAGAATGCTTTGATTTGAGGTGTGTGTAAATGAAGACCTAGAGGCCTCCTTTTATACTAATAGGGTAGCTTAAGAAAAAAAACTACCTCCTCTTGCCCTAGCCCAATATGGCTGGCCAACCCCTAGGGGTACATGGGCCTCCATATTGCTTTTTAGTCCTTGTGAAATAAACATGTACAATACAAGCCAATTTCGGACTTAACAACCGTTAAACGTTACACTAACGGACTAACGACCGTTATGTATATTTCGTGGATTATATTAATTATAATTAATAGTATACATTAAACATATTAATTATATTTAATAAATGCTCTCTAAATGTATACGTGTGTGCCCCGATAGGCTCACATAATTTTTAACCGTATAACCTATTGATTTACGAACGCATAACTAATAAAGCTCTCACAAAATAGTATGTTCAAATACACGTTGCATTATTCCGCATATCAACATTATACCTTTGTCGTTACCCAGCATGCGATGGTGTATGCTTATATGTGTGCATGTAGTATCTTAAGTGTTTTAATGGGTACAATTGCGTTATAAATGCTAATAAAATGTGATACGGCGTTAGGGTTTTGGTAGCATGGTTTTAACTTATTTATTTTTTGTTGTGCATATTTTATATCATATACGAACGACCAACAAATTTATCCTGCAATAATTGTATCTTCTTTTGTAGCCGTGCGCATAATAAATCTTTGTCGTTAAAAAAAATCTCCTATAAAGTATGAAGTTTAAATCTCTTTAGCGGAAACTCATTTCCATTTTTGTTCAGCTTTATAGAGACATTAGCATAAACTTGTCTTATCTTAAACTCGGGGTATCGCTCACCAACATCAGCAACACTAAATCAGTATCACATCAGCTTTTCACGCAAAACATATGTAATAATAATCACCAACTTTACCACAAAATTCAATTTTTAAGATTAAAATTTTATTAATTAAAAAAATTGCTTAATAATTTAAAATAAAATAAATTACAATGACGTGTATTGTGTTCCATCAAATCGGCAAAAAATTGTAGATTTGTTCGCGCGTCGACTAATTCTACAACAACTTTTAACGTTTCTTCATGAGTTCGTATGAGTCATACTCATGATTTTTTTTTCTTCTTTTAGATCAAAGTCAGGATATATTGCCTTCTTTTCGTCTTTTCAAATCATATTATGTAATATGATATGCGTACATCCTATACATCTTTTTTCATCTAGAGCATTAGGAACGGTGTCGTATGACAACTGACAAATTGCAGAAGTGCATTTCATCAATGAGGAAATGCCAACTCTTCCCGTACAATCATCACTTTGTTGAAAATATGCGTGTTAATAATGGTCGCCTCATTCGGAACCGCTTACAAGATATATCTTCGTCACACATTGGCTTTTCGGGATAAATAAGCGGTCAATAGACAATCATGAGAACCAAAATAATCTTTAATTACTGTGTTTCGTTTTATTGTTCTTTTTCTTATTCATGAACTTTTGCCTTGATTATTCGCAAGTATCAACTCCGCATTGTTTACAAACTCAAAATTAATAATATTAACTTATTTTTCGTAATCTGATGATGTAAACATGTAATGTTTGAAATTCATTTAGTGTGAGAAATGAGAAATATGTATTTGTAGATGAGGAAAAGGAAAAAAAAGTGTTATCAAAATGTGTTTAAAATGAATACGTATTGGGGTGTTTATAGGTAATAAGATCCTTTAATGTTTGTGTCTCAAGTTACATCATGTTGAAGCAATAAGATAATAGAGTCATAGTTAAATAAAATATGTGACCATGAATTTAAGTTCTCTCACAATATGCTAGCATGAGAGAGTTGAATAAGAACGGATCCTAATCAAAAAAATATTTAAAAATAAGAGTTTTGCTAAACATAAACCTAAGGGCTATAAAAACAAAAATATGCATAATTGGTGGTATATATAGTTGATTAATAGATGTTAAATGCACAAAATGAACATTTATTATTTGAAGATAGAAACAGTTAATGTGTGTATAAATATCCAAAATGAAACCTTTTGGGATAAATTTAGTAGTTTCCTAAAATTAATTAAGTTTTATTTATAAAAAGGGCGAAGTGTATAAAAACGTAACGTACTCGTTCTAGTATCCCAATGTAGCTAATAGATCTCATATTGTCTCGTTGCAAGCAATTAATATTCAAAGTAATTCAAAAGTACTTAGGTTCTGTTTAGGGTAAAAACTATAGAATAGCCTCGTACTTTTTAAAATTATCCGTTTAAAACCATTTACTTTTTTATTACATTACTACACCAACGAACTGTCAAATTTTTTTCCAACTTCACCAATATGACCCCTGAAATGACTATATTACCCTTGTCTTCGTCACACTCATCTCTTACACTCATCATTAAAACCCAAATAAACACATCTTTAGACTCGATTAAGGCGACACCTGCAGATTCCGGCAACACTAGCAGATTCCGATGAAGCAACAACTGATTCCGTCAAACCAAATCAAACATCCAAAATTGTTGATTAACAAAATCATTAATAACACTGTTGGCGTATGTGTCCGGACGGCTTAACTCGTCCGGACGCCGGAAGAAGCAAGACCATCCAGCAATGGCCGGAAGGCACCTAGATCGTTCGGATAAAGCAGCTGTCAACAACAGGACAAGTGGCATTACCTTTTGACAGATGGCAGCAGCAGACATAATCCCAGGATTCACGGGATTATGTCCAAGACATGTTCTCAGAAAATCCGGCGCCGCCATCACAGGTACCAAGGCTGGGTACTATAAATACACAGCCCATTTACTACCTTCAAGGATCTCTTTTTACCACACATTTTACTATCTATTACTGTTGATAGCCTTTCGGTATATCCGATACTTATTCTCACGCCGGAGGTGGGTCCTGGGATAACACCCGGGGCGAGCCTAACGCGTATTGTTGTGTGCAGATACCGGAAGATCCTTGGAGACCGAAGGGATCGATACACAAGCCTCTCGGAAGAACCTTCATTTAGTTCAACCGAAAAGGCTCCTTTATTTGTTCGGAGTGATTGCAAGAAATTACTTCAACAAATTGGCGCCATTCGTAGGACCAACTGCTCGATCTACCCAAAGGTCGAAATGGCTGGTCCTACACACCTAAAAAGGAAAATGATAGACGCCGAGGAGGAATGGATGGATATCCCGATCAATTTTCCGGCCATCCTTCCTGGAGACGTGTCGGACGAACCTTTGATAGTTGAAGCCGAGGTGGAAGACTATACTATACGGAGGATCTATGTAGACCAGGGTGCTTCGGTTGAAGTAATGTACGAACACTGTTTCGAGCACTTGTGTCCCTCTATCAAGGCCAAACTGAAAGAAACCAACACTACATTGATAGGATTCGCGGGGGAGTCCATAAAGCCATTAGGGAAGATCGAATTAGAAGTCTGTTTTGGGAGCCAAGGTTTATTGCATCGGACTATGATGAAGTTCGTTGTGATAAGGTCCCCTTCTCCATACAACATTATTCTGGGGCGCTCGGGTTTGAAGAAGCTGCGGGCCATTCCTTCAACCATCCACTCGATGATGAAATTCCCCACCCCTAAGGGCATAGCGACCTTAGTTACCCGGTCAGTAATTGTCTTGGAATGCCGCAAGTTAGAGGAGAAACAGATGATAGAGAAAGGAGCAAGGAAGGAACCTCAGAGTGCCGACGTAACAGAGAAAGCTCCCAGGAAAACGGAAGGAATAATGGTACATCCGGCTTACCCGGACCAGCTGGTAACCATCGGAGGAAATTTTTCCTCGGAATGCAGAAGACAGCTAATCACGCTGCTCAAAAACAATCAGGATGTGTTCACCTGGGAACCTGCGGATATGACGGGGGTACCCCGACGGATTACCGAACACACGCTAAACGTGAACGTCCAAGATAGGCCGGTGGCACAGAAGAAGAGAACCTACTTGGACGAAAAGAGCCAGGCCATAGCCAAAGAGGTGGAAGAATGGGTGAAGGCTGGAATAGTTCGGCCGGTGCGATACCCTACATGGATTTCGAACCCGGTTTTGGTGAAGAAATCTGACGGTAGTTGGAGGATGTGCATCGATTTTAAAAACCTCAACTCGTCTTGTCAAAAGGATTACTACCCGCTACCCGACATTGATTGGAAGATAGAGTCGGTTATGGGATTCCGGTACAAATGTTTCTTGGATGCTTATAAAGGATACCACCAAGTGCAAATGGCCAAAGAGGACGAGGAAAAAACAGCTTTCTACACCGAGCACGGGACATACTGTTACACCAAAATGCCGTTCGGATTAAAGAACGCTGGAGCCACATACCAACGGTTAGTGGATTCAGCCTTCCGGTCGCAGATAGGGAGAAATCTCGAAGCCTACGTAGATGATATGGTAATAAAAAGCAAGACTGAAAAGGAGTTGCTGGCCGACATAGCGGAAACGTTCGATAACCTTCGGAGAATTAATATGAAGTTGAACCCCAAGAAATGCTCTTTCGGGGTAGAGGAAGGAACATTTCTGGGATACATGGTGACATCCGAAGGAATTAGGGAAAATCCGAAGAAAACAAGGGCTATTGTGGACATGCAGTCCCCGAAATCGCTCAAAGAGATGCAGAGTTTAAGCGGTAAGCTGGCAGCTTTGAACCGTTTCCTATCCAAGTCAGCAGAAAGGGCGCTCCCATTCTTTGAGACGTTAAGAAATATTACAAAAGAAAATCAGGACGAATATCGATGGACGGACCAGGCCGAAGAAGCTTTTCAAGAGATGAGGAAGATGATCCTCGAACTTCCTTACCTGGCAACTCCGAGGCCAAAAGAAGACCTATACGCGTACCTCTCGGCATCGAAAGGGGCAATGAGTGGAGTGCTTTTGGTGGAAAGGGAAGGGAAGCAAATCCCAATACATTATGTTAGCCGAACGTTGCACGAAGCCGAACAGAATTATGCTCCGGTCGAGAAGTTAGCTCTAGCCCTGCTGCACATGTCTAGAAGACTTCGGAATAAGGCGGAAGCATCCGGGAGAATGGCCAAATATACCGTGGAATTAGGAGTTTACAACATCACTTATGTCCCCCGAAGCGCGGTCAAAGGACAAGTCCTCGCGGATTTCATAACAGAAATACCCATGGGGACATCCGGTCATGACATGAAAGAGGAAGGTAAGGAGATATGTAACATCTCCAATCAAGAACAATGGGTGTTGTATACCGATGGAGCCTCCAGTAAGTCAGGTGCCGGAGCAGGCCTGGTATTGATTAGTCCGGATCAAACGGAGTACACCTATGCTATCCGGCTAAACTTCAAGAGCACCAACAACGAAGCGGAATACGAAGCCTTGCTTGCAGGGTTGAGGGTCGCTCGAAAGATGGAAATCCGGATATTGGAAGTCAGAGTGGACTCCAATTTGGTAGCAAGCCAGATCAACGGGGAATTCGTGGCATCCAAAGATAGCATGATAAAATACCTAGCCAAAGCCAAAGAGCAGATCGCATACTTTGATCAGTTCAAAATCCGAAATATCCCAAGGGCGCAGAACCAGAAAGCCGATATACTCAGTAAATTAGCATCCATGGCTTTCGACCACCTAACAAAGGAAACCACAGTTGAAGTTTTGGAAAAGCCATCAACGGAGGAGGAGGTGGTCAACGCCATTGTAGAAGAAGAGGCTCGGTCTCTCCGAATAAAGATAAACCAGTTTACTATGGTAGACGATGTACTTTTCAAGAAATCCTATTTGGGCCCGATGCTGAGATGTGTCGGACCGCTCCAAGCTAATTATATCATCCGAGAAGTACATGAAGGAGCGTGTGGGATGCACTCCGGGCCACGATCCGTCGTGGCAAAGTTAATGCGGCAGGGATACTACTGGCCGACCATGCACCGAGACACCAGGGAAGTGATTCAGAAATGTGATTCTTGTCAGATACATGCACCCGTTCCGAGACTCCCAAAAACCGTACTCACTTCAATAATGGCCCCATGGCCCTTTTATCAGTGGGGCATGGACGTGTTGTGCCCTCTGCCAGAGGCTCCGGGAAAAATCAAGTTTGTTATTGTGGCCATCGACTACTTTACTAAATGGATGGAAGCCAAGCCATTGGTTCGTACGACCGGGAAAGAAGTAAAGAAGTTTGTCTGGGAGAACATAGTATGCAGGTTCGGTTTGCCCAGGGTGATTATCACGGACAATGGAAGCAATTTCATTCACGACCCTTTCAAAAGTTGGTGTGAGCGCCTGAATATAACCCAGATAAACACTGCCGTAGCTCATGCTTAGGCCAACGGATTGGTGGAAAGAGCAAACAAGAGTTTGATGAAGGGGTTCAAGTCAAGGCTGGGTAGGGAAAGAGCCGGATGGGTGGATGAACTGCCGAATGTCCTGTGGGCACATCGCACGTCTTTGAAAACGAGCAATGGAGAAACACCATTCAGCCTTACGTATGGTAGCGAAGCAGTCATACCGGCAGAAATAGGGATGCCAACCTTTCGGACCATGATGACCAATGAAAAAGAAAATGACGAGGGGATCTGTTTGAACCTCGACCTCCTACAGGAACGAAGGGAGATGGCTGCGATACGAGAGGCAAAGTACAAGAAGAAGGTGGAACAATATTACAACCGAAGGGTTCGTGCCGAATCATTTAAGGTAAGTAAGAATTCACATAACTTCTTTGAAACCAAAGGTTACTACAAATATCTAATTATTTCGATGCAATTATAATTTGTCTCTACTTTGACTAACGTGTGAAATAAAAATACCTTAACAATATAAGGTAGGCGATTTTGTGTACCGAAGGAATGAAGCAAGCAGGGTTGAGAATCAGGGAAAGTTAGGACCCAATTGGGAGGGACCCTACCGGGTCGTGGAAGCATATCAGACTGGATCTTACAAGCTAGAGACAATGGAAGAAAAGGAAGTGCCACGAACTTGGCATGCTGTCAACCTTAGAAAATGTTTTTTGTAAATGACTTAAATATGCCTAATGTAAACATCCGAAAGGAGTTGTTTGACTATTTTTAATGACAAAGTGCAGTTATCCCACAGTTGGAGGGAAACGATTCATGTTATGCATTGAACTCTCGTATCATTTGTTGTTTTCTGGACATAATTAGAAAATGCCCCCCCCGAGAGGTTCACGCCCTCCGGGGAGTGTGTGGTCAATGTCCAAAGATGGTTGATACCCAAAAAGGAGTTGCCATGGCAAAAGGGCCGAACGGCACTCAAAAAGGGGTGGCCACATAATCATTCATTGCCTTTCGAACACAAGTCGAAAATGATCCCTCCGAGAGGTTCGTGCCCTCCGGAGATTGATGATCAGTGTTCGAGAAGGAAACAATCATGCGGTCAAGGCGGAAGGCACGTTGCCGAAAGGCGCAGGTAACGTATTGCAAACATATATATATATATATATATATATATATATATATATATATATATATATATATATATATATATATATATATATATATATATATATATATATATATATATATATATATATATATATATAAAGAGAAGGGAAAAGCCTTTTGAGAAGTAGCGAAACATGACATTACATAACTTCCAAACATACGAAAGGCGTTTGGGACATAACAATTTGTTATTACATTCATCCGAATCATATTAACTATTCACAAATTAATCTAACGGCCCAAGGGCCTTACACCAAAAATTGTTCTAGACAGGGCAAAAGATTTCCGGATGGGTCATTCTTGAATATTTTCTTCAACGGAGGGACCTTCGGCGGAAGAATCGTTCGGTGCAGGGTCAGGAATCAGGACCATTATTTCCGATAAGGGTCTATCCGCAGCATCGCTCACCTTCCGAAAGTACGGATATTCCGCAGAAAAGAGGCCATCGTACAAAGGGTCGAACTTTTGGTCCGCCTCCACATCCAGATCATCTATCTCGGCCACAATTTTGGCCACATCCTCCGGCTTACGACCCACGGAGACAACCTCTAAGAACCCGGACTGGGAGGACAAACTAAAAGGCTCAGCCAAACGTTGTTTGTACTCGTGACTGTTCAGAAGCCGACGGACCACTTCCGGAATGAACTCCTTCATCAGCTTATGACGTTCGATTTCCGTTTGGCCTAGTTTAACGGCCAGGTCGGCCCTTTCCTTGTACAGCTTAGAACTTTCCCCCTCCTCGATAGCAAGTTTGTCCTTAACATCTTTCAACTCAGCTTCCAAGGCCTTGACTCGGTCTGAAGAAACCCTCCTCCCTTCATCTTTCGCCTGTTCCAGCTGAGAGAGACGACCTTTCAGATCTGATTCCCTCACCATACAGCCTGTATGCTCGTGTTTCAACTTCCGAAGCTCCTCTACCTCTTGAGCGGCATCCTCGCATCCCTCATGGGTGCGGCACAATTGTTTATATTCTTCATGAAGGGCCTCATACCGGCCAAGAATGTCCGAATGAGCGGCCGCACCACAACCCAATAATACCCAGCCTCTTTGAAGGGCCTCCGAGTCACCCAAGCTTTGAAAATAAAACTCCTCTCGAGGAGTGGGCAGGTTCATCATCAAGTCTTTGCAAACAGCCCCTCTATTCAAACGATCCCCTCTTCTGACTGACCAGTCCGGGACAAACACCGCTTCCGGATCACCCTCGGCCATGACTCTAACCTTGCCGCGTCCAGAAGCCTGTACGGAAGGACCCTCTGAAAGGAGAAAAAGATAATCATTATCAAAGAAGTGCAGGGGAATGGGAGAAGTGCAGGGTAAGCACAGTTAGACGACTTACCAACATCAGCAGTTCCGGAGGCAAAATTTGATCCTTCCGGTCGACTCCCGATGTCTTCTGGACGAAGTGACCGGATTGGGGTAGGGTTCGGGATGACCTCGACCTCCGGTGATTCGGGTTCCAAATCCACCACGGGAGTCTCTATTAGTCTACGCCTCTTGGCCGGACGGGTCGCACCACTACTACCCTCACCAGGCTGAACTCGCTCTCGCGCCTTTTTAACCCATGTTCCCCTCTGGGCTCGCAGAGCATCTCGGGTGACGTTCTGCCTTTGTTTTCCACGCTTGGCTTCTAAGACCCGTGCGTTAGCCCTCTCGACCCTCATCTCCTCAGCCGACTTCTCCGGTATATCGGCATTCGAAGGGGCAGGAAAAGTCAAGTGCAACTCGTGAGACTCACCCTCACGGTACTTATCACCCTTGACCATTGAAACACCCTCACGGACCATGGGGTTGATCAGATACTCAGACATCGATACAACTGCAAAAGGGAAAAAGAGCACGAAATGGTTAGAAACAAACATACTTAACGAAAGTCAATTGGGGAAACGAAGACAAGCAATGAAGTCATACCTTTACCCTCGGCATCCTTAAGCGCGGCCCGGTAACCGGGATGCTCCCACTGCGAGGTCAGCCCCACGGCGAAAAGAAAGCCCCTGGGAATCGGAATAAGGTCAATTATGTTTGCGGCCAACTTCTCCGCATCCGCAATACTGAACTCGCCATTCGGATATGGATCCGAAATATCAGAATTATGATGCCTCCAGGGCATGGCAAAGGGGATCGCTCGTCTATCTATCAGGAAAAAATCATTCTTCCAACCCTTCAGTCCGGTCAGAATCTCCCAGAAACAAACCTTCCTCTCCTTACCACTTCGCTTCTCGAAAGAAAACCAGTGACCTTGCTTACTCAATTTATAGAAGGCCCGGAATAAGGAAGTGGTGGGAGCGACGTCCAGGCTTCGGCTATACACCTCGAAAAGCGTGGCACGGTGTAAGCCCAGCGGCACCAGCTGGGAGATATGTACCTTGTAATATTTGATGATATCCAGCAAAAAAGTAGAGAAGGGCACGCTAAGACCACCCTCGTCATGTGTGCCGGAGGTAACCTTGGATGCAGATCCCCCGGTATACCCGCGTCCGTCGTCACCACATATAAATCTTCCTCGTTCATTTGGGAGGTGTACTTTTGAACATCGAACTTAGGAAGGAACCCCCCGGCCTCCTGGGTATCTTCCTCATGAATCGAGGAGGGAGAAGTCGACATGATTAACCGAATGGCGAAATAAAGTCGTTCGGATTAGGAAGAAATGAACCTCTCGGAAAGATGCTACGGAAAGTTTGTCAGAACAAGAAATTACAGTGGTAAAAAAACCGTAGAAATGATGCTATTTATAGGCGAAAAGAAGAATATGAAACGACATGCCTTGTCAGCGGGTGAGGTGGCATCTCCTCACTCGTGCGATACGCGCGTGGGCACGTGTCGACATCTCAGAACCCCAGTAAAAATGACGACTATCCTTAAAAAGAGGTAATAATGGTTTTTGGCAGTTTGTGCATGGCATCAGCTCATCGGATCCCAAACGACCCAAACCTTTCGGAATTAGTAGAACCAGACTTCAAATTTTTTAGAGTATCACACTATTGGTGAAACCAGTAATATGATACTGGGGGGGACATGTTGGCATATGTGTCCGAACGGCTTAACTCGTCCGGACGCCGGAAGAAGTAAGACCATCCGGCAATGGCCGGAAGGCACCTAGATCGTTCGGATAAAGCAGCTGTCAACAACAGGACAAGTGGCATTACCTTTTGACAGATGGCAGCAGCAGACGTAATCCCAGGATTCACGGGATTATGTCCAAGACATGTTCCCAGAAAATCTGGCGCCGCCATCATAGGTACTAAGGCTGGGTACTATAAATACCCAGCCCATTTACTACTTTCAAGGATCTCTTTTTACCACACATTTTACTATCTATTACTGTTGATAGCCTTTCGGTATATCCGATACTTACTCTCACGCCGGAGGTGGGTCCTGGGATAACACCCGGGGCGAGCCTAACGCGTATTGTTGTGTGCAGATACCGGAGGATCCTTGGAGATCGAAGGGATCGATACACAAGCCTCTGGGAAGAACCTTCATTCAGTTCAACCGAAAGGCCTCCTTTATTTTTCCGGAGTGATTGCAAGAAATTACTTCAACAAAATCATTAATAACACCAAATTAAAATTGAAGAATGTTCAAAATCATTAGTAACAACAGTTTGTGACTTCGTTCCCTTACACATTTTGTTAATGAAAATTAAAGAATGTTCAAAATCATTAATAACACCAAATTATCTGAGGGATCCCATTGAAGCCGTCATATGTATCTGAGTGAACCGTTGAGCCAAGTTCCAAACAAAACTATTTTGAACCCATGTTTTCGAAGTTCCTCAAACAAATACTAAAATAATCCAAAACCCAATAAACAAAAACAATGAAAAAAACGATTATACCCGAATTCCAACAAATAAAAATCAAATAAAGCACAAAACACATTATTAAGCGGAAATCATCTTCGATGGTCCAATTGGAGTTACCAGAACGACCCACCATGCCGGTGAAGATGGCGACGGCACCACCACATCAGATCTAGTAAGAAAAAGTGGTGGTGGTTTATTGAATGGATTTTGTTGGTAACGTTTCCAAAAACAAAATAATTGTGAGAATACCGGTGTTGACGGTTTCATAGATCTGTTGAATTTGAGGGTTTCACCGGAGATACCATAGCTACTGGGATTGAGGTTTTCGATGTTGGAAAATTTAGTGCACTTGAGGGATTAATTCACACCTGGTAATGGGCTTGGAGGTACGGAGTGTACTCCCATCAGGTCAATGTTTACCCTGACTCAATTGAAGTGGTTTGATAGTGTAAATGATAATGCTGCTGATGCAGTTGATACTGCTGCTAGTATTATCAATCCTGCTGCTAGCTTTATCATTTCTGCTGCTAGTATTGATACTGCTGCTAGCATTATCAATTCTGCTGCTAGCTTTATTGTTTCTGCTGGTAGAACAATAATGCTGCTGCTGAACTGTTAGGCAATGGATTCTGCTGCTTGCACAATTTATTGTGCTGCTAGGCATAAGATTCTGCTGCTGGTTATAACCACTGACTCCTACTATTATGGAAACTATTATGATATAATTAATGGGCCGTTAATTATACATAATTCCATGGGCTAGGGTTTGAGTAAACTCTATTATAAATAGAGGTCATATCATAACTGCATGGATATACAGAACACAAACCCTAAACACTTGAATACGATTTGGTTCTTGATATGTGCCTAAAACAAGAACATCACTTGGTCTTATCCCATAAAGATATTCGTGCAACCCAGGCATAAGGTCGAATGGTTTTTTTTTGGAAAGTGATTACACGATTTCAAGTGAATATCCGGTACCTTGATTGATTATCTTAACCCTGTTCTGGGAACACCACGACACAAAACCACCAACAATCAATAGAAACTATTTAGTGATAATCAATGGCGGCTGCAATGAGGCATATGGCGGCTAACTTTTCAAAGCTTGAAAAGTTTGAAGGTGTCGATTTCAGAAGGTGGCAAAAGAAGATGCACTTCTTGCTGTCAAGCATGAACGTGGTGTATGTGCTAACCACACCCATTCCTGAGGATCATGGGGATGATGCTACTATGGAACAGATACGGAACAGAAGCAAATGGGAGAATGATGACTATGTTTGCAGAGGATTAATTCTCAATGGTATGTCTGATTCTCTATTTGATCTTTATCAAAATGTTGAATCTTCTCAAGAACTGTGGGATTCCTTGGAAGCCAAATATATGGCTGAGGATGCTTCAAGTAAGAAGTTCCTTGTAAGTAATTTTAACAATTACAAAATGGTCGATTCTAGACCTGTCATGGAACAATACAATGAACTTCTTAGTATACTTGGTTGATTCACACAACACAAGATGAACATGGATGAGGCTATTTCAGTCTCTTGTATCATCGATAAATTGCCTCCTTCTTGGAAAGATTTCAAGCATATGCTAAAGCATAAGAAGGAGGAGTTAACTCTTGTTGAGTTGGGCAGTCATTTGCGCATTGAGGAATCACTCAAGGCGCATGAAAGTGACAAGCCAAAGAGCAGCAATGCTGCTGGTCCATCAGTTGTCAATTTGGTGGAGCATAACAACTCCTCCAGGAACAATGACAACAAGGGCAAACGTAAGCATCAGGATAACACCAAGACTTATCCAAACAAGAAGTCAAAAGCTACTTGTTGGAAGTGTGGTAAAACTGGACACTTCAGGAAGGATTGTAAAGGTGTTAAGATTGGCAATAAAACCAATGGAGCAAGCACAAGTGGATCTGGGAATGGTAATACCAATTCCCTAAAAGGTCAGAATATATTTAATAAGTCTTTTGAGATTTATTATGTTACGTATATCTCTGATGTGTACTTTGTGCAGGATGATGATGTTGCGTGGTGGGTTGACTCTGGAGCAACAACTCATGTGTGTAAAGATAGAAGCTGGTTCAAGACCTACGAGTCAATGAATGATGGTTCTATTCTTCATATGGGAAATGAGTCAACAGCCCTGGTGCATGGAAAAGGATGTGTGGATTTGAAGTTTAGTTCTGGGAAGATTGTCTCTTTGTTTAATGTTTTACATGTTCCTGTTATTAGGAAAAACTTGGTTTCTAGTAGTGTTTTGAATAATTGTGGTTATAAACAAGTATTTGAATCTGATAAGTATGTTTTATCTAAACATGGTGTATTCATTGGTTTTGGTTATTTATGTAATCAGATGTTTAGACTTAATATTGTTCATGATATGGTTGATTCTGCTTTCATGTCGACTTCTAAATTGAATGATTCAACCCTTTGGCATGCTAGACTTGGCCATGTACACTTTAAAAGGATGCAAGATATGTCTAAGGATGGGTTAATCCCAGCATTTGACATGGACACTGAAAGGTGTAAAACTTGTATGATGAACAAGATAACTAAGAAACCATTTCAAAGTGTAAAACGTGAAACTAATGTGTTGGAACTGATTCATAGTGACTTATGTGATTTGCATGCTACTCCCTCTTTGGGGAATAAGAAATACTTTGTGACTTTTATTGATGATGCTTCTAGGTATTGTTATGTTTATTTATTGCATACTAAGGATGAAGCATTAGATAAATTTAAAGTATTTAAAACTGAAGTTGAACTGCAACAAGAGTCCCTGATCAAGAGATTAAGGACTGATAGGGGAGGTGAGTACATGGATACTCTGTATTTTCAGTCTGTTGGTATAATCCATGAAACGACTGCCCCCTATACTCCTCAGCAAAATGGTATTTCTGAAAGGAAAAACCGAGTGCTAAAAGAGATGGTTAATTCCATGTTGTCCTATTCAAGACTGAGTCAAGGGTTATGGGGTGAAGCTAGTTAACAGCTTGCTATTTGTTAAATAGGGTTCCCAACAAAAGGAAGAAGACAACCCCTTATGAACTCTGGACTAAAAAGAAACCCAACCTGAATTATCTAAGGGTTTGGGGTTGTAGGGCTGTTGTGAGACTCCCTGATCCAAAATTGAAAACTTTGGGTGAAAGAGGCATTGAATGCATCTTTGTTGGATATGTTGAGCATTCCAAGGCATATAGGTTCTATGTTATTGAACCTAATGAATTTGTTTCAATTAACTCAATAATTGAATCAAGGGATGCAATCTTTGATGTGAATAGATTCTCATCAGTCCCTAGACCAAGTCAGAGGATTCCTAATGGAACTGATGATGTTGGTGTATCTGAGATCTCTGATGAGGTCCCTGATGAGGTTGTGGAACAACAATCTGAACCTGAGCTCAGAAGGAGCACAAGGGTCAGGACTCCAAAATCATTTGGACCTGAGTTTCAATTATACTTAATTGAAGGAACAAGGGATGAGGTCTCTGACCAACACTCCTATTGCTTTAATGTTGAGGATGATCCCAAAACATTTGATGAAGCAATGAAGTCCCAGGATGTTGCTTTCTGGAAAGAAGCAATAAATGATGAAATGGATTCCATCATGGGCAACAACACTTGGGTGTTGGCTGATCTACCACCTGGTTGCAAACCTTTGGGTTGCAAATGGATTTTCAAAAAGAAAATGAAGGTAGATGGAACTGTTGAAAAGTTCAAGGCTAGACTAGTCATTCAAGGCTTTAAACAAAAGTCAGGAATAGACTATTTTGATACTTATGCCCCTGTGGCTCGTATCAGTACCATAAGATTGCTGATTGCCTTGGCATCTATTCACAATCTGATTATACATCAGATGGATGTGAAGACAACATTCTTGAATGGTGAATTGGATGAGGAGGTTTACATGAACCAACCTCAAGGCTTCATCATGCCTGGCAATGAAAACAAGGTGTGCAAACTGATTAAGTCCTTATATGGACTCAATCAGGCACCTAAGCAATGGCATCAAAAATTTGATGAAGTGGTTTTGTCTAGTGGTTATTCACTTAACCAGTCTGACAAATGTGTATATAGCAAATTTGATGAATCTGGTAAAGGAGTCATCATTTGTCTATATGTTGATGACATGTTGATCTTTGGCACTGACCAAAATCAAGTTGACCTAACAAAGGAATTTTTGTCATCAAGGTTCTCCATGAAGGATATGGGGGAGGCTGATGTTATCCTTGGTATAAGGATTAAACATGAAAGTAACAAGATTTCTATCTCTCAGTCTCATTACATTAAGAAGGTGTTGAGGAAATTTAATTACTTTGATTGTACTCCAGTGAGTACTCCTATGGATACAAGTGAGAAGCTCTAGCCTAATACTGGTAAGGCTGTATCTCAACTTGAGTATTCTAGGGTGATTGGCTGCTTGATGTATGCCATGACTTGTACAAGACCTGATATTGCATTTGCTGTGGGAAAATTGAGCAGATATACTAGTAATCCTAGTGCTCATCATTGGCAAGCAATTCAGAGAGTACTGAAGTATTTGAAGAGAACTATGGATTATAGTCTCTCATATACTGGTTATCCTTCTGTATTAGAAGGGTGCACTGATGCAAGTTGGATCAGTAACACTGAAGACAATTCGTCTACTAGTGGCTGGGTATTCCTACTTGGCGGAGGTGCAATTTCTTGGGCATCCAAGAAGCAAACATGCATCACCAGTTCAACCATGGAATCTGAATTTGTGGCCTTAGCTGCTGCTGGTAAAGAAGCTGAATGGTTGAAAAACTTGCTTCTTGAGATTCTATTGTGGCCTAAACCTATAGCACCTATTTCTATTCGTTGTGATAGTGCTGCTACATTGGCAAAGGCTTATAGGCAAATGTACAATGGGAAGTCTAGACACTTAGGTGTCAGGCATAGCATGATTCGTGAGCTTATCATGAATAGGGTGGTATCTATAGAGTTTGTTAGATCTCAACAAAACTTAGCTGATCACTTGACGAAGGGTTTGGCTAGAGACTTGGTTTTAAAGTCTGCTAAAGGGATGGGTTTAAGTCCAACTTAGTCACTGAATGCTAAGACACCCAACTCCCTCCTGAGGAAACTTTGGAGCTGAGTTCAATGTAGAAAGCTGAACATTTAGTGGACTGGAGCACATGTTTTATTTACATCCCAAGGTTGTGCTCAGAACCTGCTGAAAAGGAGGATGAAGTCTTTACTTCTCAATGGTTAATTTTCTTTGAAAAAGTGCTTAGCAGGAGCATGATTAAAAGATGAACCACCTATGTAAATGTTGAAGTTTTTCCGCTTCAGGAAGCTTTTGGACTTTTAGCTTTTACAACATTTATGAATTGGATATGGACACATGGCTTGTATAGTGTCAGGAGTATTTAAGTGTTTGAAAATGTATGTGTATTTTATCTTCAAGTATTCAAATGGGTTGAAGGGTTCAATTCTTAGAACACCCTGATTCTCGAATATTTGAACGTGTAATGTACTAAGATGAGAATTCAATCTTCAAGATATTTTCATTTATGCATATGTTTTGTTTTGTGTTTAATTTTCATGCAAAGGAAGTGAACTAAATTTGGGGAGGATTGTTGGAAAATTTAGTGCACTTGAGGGATTAATTCACACCTGGTAATGGGCTTGGAGGTACGGAGTGTACACCCATCAGGTCAATGTTTACCCTGACTCAATTGAAGTGGTTTGATAGTGTAAATGATAATGCTGCTGATGCAGTTGATACTGCTGCTAGTATTATCAATCCTACTGCTAGCTTTATCATTTTTAGTATTGATACTGCTGCTAGCTTTATTGTTTCTGCTGCTAGAACAATAATGCTGCTGCTGAACTGTTAGGCAATGGATTCTGCTGCTTGCACAATTTATTGTGCTGCTAGGCATAAGATTCTGCTGCTGGTTATAACCACTGACTCCTACTATTATGGAAACTATTATGATATAATTAATGGGCCGTTAATTATACATAATTCCATGGGCTAGGGTTTGAGTAAACTCTATTATAAATAGAGGTCGTATCATAACTGCATGGATATACAGAACACAAACCCTAAACACTTGAATACGATTTGGTTCTTGATTTGTGCCTAAAACAAGAACATCACTTGGTCTTATCCCATAGAGATATTCGTGCAACCCAGGCATAGGATCGAATGGTTTCTATTGGAAAGTGATTACACGATTTCAAGTGAATATCCGGTACCTTGATTGATTATCTTAACCCTGTTCTGGGAACACCACGACACAAAACAACCAAAGCCACTGGGATTGAGGTTTTCGATGTTTGATGTCCTCGATGTGTTGAATTTGTTTATTGTGGGTTTTTGTGAGTTGTCGTGTGATTTTGTGTGTTATTTGGCTGAAATGAGTTAGGATTTGGTGTGTGCGTGTGTGTTTTTTTTTAATTGTAATCAGGCAGTGGATTTTCGATTATTTGTTAGTTTCGGATCTGTAATGGTTTTTGATTGAGAGTGACGGTTTTTAGTGAGTGTCAGTTTTTTTTTTTTGTTGATTTGTGTGTTATGAGTGTGAGAGATGAGTGGGAGTGATGAAGACAAGGGTAATATAGTAATTTCAAAGTAATATTGGTGAAGTCAGAATAAATTTTGAAAGTTCGTTGGTGAAGTAAGGTAATTAAAAAGTAAGTGGTTTTAGACGGACAATTTCGAAAAATACGTGGCTATTTTATAGTTTTTACCCGTTTGTTTACCTGAGACTTGTTTAACCGGTAATAGTATACACGTTGTCATTCTTACTTTTTTTTAGATTACTTACGGGGATTATAAGCCTTTGCTATGTTTGACTAAAAGTTTGACTTATAAGTTTATCGCATAAATGCCCGCCAAACATACACAAAACACCAAACACACACGTGTACGCAGTTCGCAACCAAATAATCAATCCATAAGCAATTTTCCCGCCATTGTCATCTATTGTTCAAGGTATGTGTACGGATGACATATAATTTTTGTTTTGATTGAAACCCCCAATTTTTAAACCCTAATTTATGAAACCTAATTTCATTTTTTAGGTATTTACGTTACAAGTAATGGATGATTTGATTGTTACACTCCATCATGATGGGGTTTTCGTTCCAAACCCTCTGAAGTATGTTCATGGTTCCACACAGGTAGTCAATGACATTCGATTTGAGGAAATGCAAGTGGGTGAGTTATTTGAAATTTTTAAACATGTAGTCGTAAGTTCTCCTAGACACATATATTATTGTATGCCTGATACAACACTTACAAGAGGTATTAGGGAACTTAAGTTAGACACATATATGGTTGAGTTTATGACAGTTCCCTAGGAGAATGGCAATAGGATTAACATGTATACAGAACATAATGACTATGATGTTATTCAAGATATTAACAAGGACAATGACAACCTTGTAGATGATAATGTAAGTGTTAGTGATAGGTCAAATGATAGTGAGTCCGATGGTGATTCTGAACTTGACAATGTAGATTTCCATACTGAGGGTGAGCATAGTGTTTCAGAAATTGACCATTGATGACCCTTTCCTTACTAAACTTTTTGGCAATGGCAATTTGATAGGCACCAAAACTGACCCAATACCTCCCTTAACTGGTAAGTATTTTGTTGAGGAAGAAAATGATCCGGAAGATGACATTATAGATGGCAGGAACAAAGCTATGAAGGGTACATCTTACCCTATATTCAATCTAGAACAGCCATGGAAAGAATAAGAACCAGTCCTAGGAATGAGATATGAAAGCCCTTTACAGTTGAAGCATACTTTAGCTAATTATGGGGTTGCACATGGGTATAAATTGTGGTATTACAGAAGTGATTACAAGTGCCTTCTAGTTTATTGTGGTAGGGATATTTCACTAGGTAGATGTGCCAGTAAGAAAAGAACGAAAGGTAAAAAGACTAGGGAAATGCAACAGAAAGCTAAAATGACGGGAAAGGGGAAAAGTATACAATCTCCTACGACATAAAAGATTAAGTGGACCAAGGAAAGAGTTATTGAACATAAAGCACAACCTTGTCCCTGTCTTCTATAGGCTAGTTGGATGACCAAAGAAAATTCTTTCCGGATTAAGACTTTATATCCATATCACAAATGTCCCAGGGACTATAATCTAGGATCATTGGTGACATTAAGGTAGATTGCACAACACTATGCAAAGGATATCATCACTAATCCTTCAATCTCATATAGGTTTATGAAGAATGACATTAGAGAAAAATTCTTGATCAATGTAGGTGTTAGACAATGTAAGAGAGTGAAACAATGTACTTTATATGAACATGGAGGAGGACTAATAGGGCATTATGGTAAGCTGTGGGAATATAGATAAGTAGTCCTTGAGTCAAATCGAGAGTCGACGTGTCATATAGATGTTGTTGTTAAAGATGATGGTCAGCCACAGTTTCTTTGATGTATGTATGTTTTAAGGCATTGAAGGATGGATGGAAAGCTGGATGCGGAAGGGTTATTGGGATCGATGGATGTTTTTTTAACTCATGTTTCTAAAGGTGAGTTGTTGACTACTATTGGAAGGGATGTGACAACCAAATGTTCCTTTTAGCATGGGCAATGGTTAGGGTTGAGAACAAAAACAATTGGCGTTGGTTTCTTTCCTTATTAGTTGATGACTTGGATTTGGACCAAGGTCATAGGATCATTATAATCTCATATGCTCCCAAGGTATGTCTTATATTTATTAGCTTGTGACATAGATTAATACCAATATGTCAACATCTCTTTGTATATATTTAACTTCATCACTTTGATATTTCTTATATATGTGAGGTTGTGAAGACTTGGTTACCAAACAAGTTGAACATAGACATTGCACCAGACACATTAATGCAAATTTTAAGAAGAAATGGTCTTTGTGTACATTTTACGAGGTTGTTTTGGTCTGCTTCTACTGCTACCAATGAGCAAGTATTCCATACTAAGAGGCAAGCGCTTAGGGATCTTGATCAAGAAGCATATGCATACCTTATGCAGAAGGCTCCTGCATCGTGGTACAAGGATTTTGTTAATACAAATATCGTCTAAAAACGTTATTTATATTTTACGATCTTTTCTATATTTTGTTAATGACAATTATAAATTTTATCTTTAGCAAAGCATAAATATAAGTTAAGTCTTTTACATATATAGTTACAAGCTTTTAAAACATATAACATGCTACATACATGATCACTAGCTCATACATGTTACATACATGTTTCATATATACATTTACATAGTTTACATTTTAATTCTTAAAATGGAAAATATACATGACATCATGGCATACATCATATTGATATCTTTAGGATATCTTGAAGATCTTAAGAATATCATGGTTAGATCTTCACACAAAGAATTAGATATGGTAATATATTGGCAAGATTTGGGAAATATTTTGGAAGATTTGTTGTCAGGGTCTGGCGGAACCAAAGGGATACATGGACGGATCCCTCATTTTGGATCCGCCAAATCCGTGGGTTGTTTGCTCAGTTTGCCTATAAATAGCAAGCTGCTCATTCATGTTTACTCATCACTTTTAGCATAAACAATATTCATTCATTCTTTCATTACTAACCCATTCATATTACATATTACATTCTTAGTGATCTTTCTTTTGTAGCAAAGAGATCAAAGCATCACAAGCTTCAACTAAGCGTTGCAAGACTTGTTAGATTAGTCACTGTGTGAATTAGTAGTTTGTCACACATCATTGTTGTACCAATCATTCATATACCTCAGTAGAGTCCGGTTAGTATTTTAGTCCTTAAAATACATAGAGTGTCGGGAGTGGTTGTGCCCTTGTAAAAGAACTCGGTATCTAGCTTTGTACCGGAAAAAGTGTAAGCGACGTGTATAAAGGTTTTCTCCGCTGAGAAGGGAGCTTGTTTCTTAGTGAAGAAAAACTCTCGAGTTAGAGGCTCGAGGAGTAGAGTAGGGAAAGGAAGAGAGTCCTTGTAGACAGAACCACTATAAACATCCGTGTTGTGGTTTGATTGTTTCTTTCTATTTACTTGTTATATATTGTTTATTGTTTGCATAACTTTGAAATCACGTTAAGTATTCAAAGCAAAAGAATTTTAAAACGGTAAAACTATTCAACCCCCTTCTAGTTTTCCACAATTGGCATCAGAGCTACGTTACTCAAGACTTTCAAAATATATTGTATTTTAAAACTTGAAATGATCAATGGATTTTGAAAACTTCAAAGAAGGGCAATCTATGCAAAGACCACCACTATTTGAACCAAATAGTTTTATATATTGGAAAAACCGCTTTGAAACGTATGTGAAGTCAAAGGATATAGATCTATGGTACATTATTATAGAAGGTGACCATAAGGCCATAATAAAAGATATATCAAGTGGTCGGGATGAGGATACTTCTCTTACTCGTCAAAGTGATGAGCAAAAGAAGTTGATTGCCAAAAATAATGAAGCTAAAATGATGCTTTATAATGCTTTACCTAGGAAAGAATATGAAAGAGTATTTATGTGTAAAACCGCTAAAGATATTTGGCAATCCTTAATTATCACTCATCAAGGGAACTCACAAGTCAAGAATAACAAAATTGATCTTCTTGTTCAACAATATGAACAATTTGTTATCCCTGAAGATGAGACCATTGATAGTGCATTTGCTAGGTTTAATACTATCATTACTTCTCTTAAAGCACTTGACGATTCTTTTTCTAGTAAGAATATTGTCAGGAAATTTCTTAGAGCACTTCATCCGAAGTGGAAAGCAAAGGTGACGGCCGTTGAAGAATCCAAGGATCTTTCAAGCATGGCCGTAAGAGATTTCAAGTGATGATGAAGAGTCTAGTTCAGGTAGCGAAGATGAAGAGTATGCCATGGCCGTAAGAGATTTCAAGAAGTTCTTTAGGAGATGAGGAAAGTTCGTAAGTCAACCTCGAGAAGAAAAGAAATCCTTCCGGAAAGACCGTGATGATAAGAAAGGTAAAGGAGAAAGAAAGTGTTTTAGGTGCGGAGATACTAGTCATCTAATAGGAGAGTGTCCTAAGCCGCCCAAGAACAAAACTCAAAGAGCTTTTGTAAGTGGGGCTTGGAGTGACAGTGAAGATGATGACGAAGAGCCAAAGAACGAAGAAGTTGCTCTCATGGCTCATGACTCAGAAGAGGTACATTCTGACTCGTCATATTCTTCTATTGATGATGACACCTTGCAAAAAGAATATAACAATCTCTGTGAACTTAGTCTTAAAATCGTAAACAAAAATAAGTTTTTGAAAACCAAAAAGGAATTTCTAGAAAACGAAGTTTATGAATTAAAGGAAAAAGTTAAAAGATTAGAAAAAGGTAAAGCTTTTAACGAAGCATGTGTTTCATGTGAAGAGCTTAAACTAGAATTAGAAATGCTTAAGAACACACAGGATACACTTATCAAACAAACCTCTAAGTTTAAAAGGTTTGATAAAAATATTAGTTTAGCATATGAGATAATGAAAATTCAAAAGTTACCTCATGATAAAACTGGATTAGGCTTTATGAAACTAGGAGACTTAAGTAGTTTTAAGAAACAAGCCGTTAAAGTACAAGAAACTGTTCCAACAGTTTCAGAAACCCACGGATCCGACGAAACCAAAAATTTGGTTCCGCCAGTAGTGGAAAAGGGATCTGTGGGTACTATTGCTGAGCAGAAAGCTAGTACATCGGCTCGTACGGAGTTTATTAAAGTAACTAGGAAATCTAACACTAGTTCAACTATAAACAAACAGAAACCAGCTGTTACCATAGGAATAGGACAAGCTAAAAATGAGTTTAGAACTAAAACTGTTCAACAAAGACCTAGGACTACTATTCCCAAACGCCCCTTTCCAAAGAGTAATTACAACACACAACATCATTATCAAAATAGTTGGAACCCAAAATTTCCTAGGAATTATCAAGGTCCCAACTACATGCCATGGAACCCATATCCACCGTTTCCATTCATGAATCAAGATAATGGAATGTTTAACCCAAATGGACCCATGAGATATTGGGGACCAAATGCTTGAGTTTTTCTATAACTTAGGTATGCTTGAAAGTTGGATTGGAACCAGACGAGTGGATTAACGACAACGGGTGTTCAAGGCACATGACGGGAAACAAAAGCCTTTTCTCAACCTACCAACCATACGACGGAGGTAATGTTACGTTTGGTAGCAAGCTTAAAAGTAAAATCATCGGAAAAGGTACAATCTCTCATGACTCTCTCTCTATTGACGATGTTGCTCATGTAGATAACTTAGGTTTTAACTTGCTTAGTATTAGTCAACTATGCCATAAAAAGTATGACGTCCTTTTCAGTGAAAACGGAAGTAAAATACTTAAAGACAGTATAACCGTAGGTAAAGGTGTTTTGAAAAATAACGTATACGCTATGAAATTAGATAAAACATCTAAAGACAAACTTTGTCTTACCTCTCTAGACGACAACTCAACTCTTTGGCATAGACGCCTAGGTCACGCCAATATGAGACTAATCCAATCTCTATCATCTAAGGAACTAGTTAGGAACCTACCCAAGTTGAAATACGACCAACGCTTTTGTGATGCTTGCAAAATTGGGAAACAAGTTCATAATAGCCATAAGGCTAAAAACATGGTGTCCACATCTAGGTGTTTAGAACTATTGCATATGGATTTATTTGGTCCATCCGCTATACAAAGTTATGGAGGAAACTTCTACACTTTGGTCATAGTGGATGATTATTCAAGATATACTTGGACTAAATTTTTGAAAACTAAAAATGAAGCATTTGATAAATTTGAAATTCTAAGTAAGAAAATTCAAAATCAAATAGGAAATAGCATTGTGTCAATTAGAACCGACCACGGTCGTGAATTTGATAACGAAACTCAATTTGGAGCTTTTTGTGATGCTAATGGCATAACACATAACTTTTCAGCTCCGCGTACTTCTCAATCAAACGGTGTAGTAGAACGTAAAAACGTAACACTTCAAGAAATGAGTAGAACAATGCTAAATGAACAAAACAGTCCACAAAAGTTTTGTTGTAACGCCGTTGACACTTCCACATATATCTTAAATAGAGTCTTAATAAGACCATTTTTGAACAAAACACCATATGAACTTTATAGAGGCAAAAAGCCTACTTTAGGATACTTTAGAGTTTTTGGAAGCAAGTGCTTCATTCTAAACACTAAGGATTATCTCACCAAATTTGACCCAAAGTCTTATGAAGGTGTGTTCCTTGGATACTCACAAAATAGTAAAGCCTATATCGTTTTGAACAAAGAAACCTTAAGAGTCAAGGAATCGTTGAACGTAACATTCGACGAAAGTCCACCTCCCACTAAGACATCACCTTTGGTAGATGATGACTTAGTTGAAAGTCAAATGGTTGAAAATCAAAAAAATCTAGATAATGATAAGGAAGATGAACCTTTAAATAAGAAAATAATCAATATCAAAGAATCTAGAAGTCATCCATTAGATAATGTCATAGGAAAAATTAATGAAATAACCTTAAGATCAAAAGTTCAAAATCAAAGTAATTTCTTTTGTTTCATTTCAACAATTGAGCCCAAAAATATAAATGAGGCCATAAAAGATGAATCTTGGGTTATAGCAATGCAAGAAGAATTAAACTAATTTGTTAGAAATGATGTTTGGACATTGGTCCCTCAACCTAAATGTCAAACCATAATTGGAACAAAATGGGTTTTTAGAAATAAAATGGATGAAAATGGTGTGGTGTCTAGAAACAAAGCTAGGTTAGTAGCTCAAGGCTACAATCAACAAGAAAGTATAGACTACGACGAAACATTTTCACCGGTTGCTAAGCTCGAGTCAATTAGAATACTACTTGCATATGCATGTGCACATGACTTTAAACTTTTCCAAATGGATGTTAAAAGTGCATTTCTTAATGGTTTTATTAATGAGGAAGTGTATGTCGCACAACCTCTCGGCTTTGCCGACTTTGAAAAACCGAATCATGTCTACAAACTTAAAAAAGCTTTATACGGACTTAAGCAAGCACCAAAAGCATGGTATGATCGACTTAAGACTTTCCTAGTTGAACATAAGTATACCATGGGACTAGTAGACAACACTCTTTTCACTAAGAAAAAGGGATCACATATTATCATAGTTCAAATATATGTGGATGACATCATATTCGGATCAACTTGTCAAGAGTTATGCGACGATTTCTCAAAAATCATGCATGACGAGTTTGAAATGAGTATGATGGGAGAACTAAACTTTTTCTTAGGACTCCAAATTAAACAATTAGAAGATGGGATATTCTTCAACCAATCTAAGTACATCAAAGATATGCTTAAGAAATTTGGTCTTGAAGATTCCAAACCTATGAAAACTCCTATGTCTTCGGAAACCAAACTCACCAAGGATGAAGAAGGTGAATCCGTAGATAGCACTAAATATAGAGGAATGATTGGTAGTCTACTCTATCTCACAGCTAGTAGTCCCGACATTATGTTTAGTGTTTGTCTACGCGCTCGCTTTCAAGAAAATCCTAAAACATCCCATCTTGAAGCCGTAAAACGGATTTTTAGATACATTAAAGGTACTACACACTTAGGATTATGGTATCCCAAAGGAACGGGTATTGAAACCATAGTGTATGCCGACTCAGACCATGCCGGTGACTATGTCGATAGAAAGACTACAAGTTGTATTTGTACTTTTATTGGACATTGTCTTACCGCATGGTTCACAAAGAAACAAACGGCTCTAGCAATATCAACAACCGAAGCCGAGTACGTGTCTGTAGGAAAAGCATGTCAACAGGCACTTTGGATGAAACAAGCTCTCGTCGACTTTGGGATTCAACTCAACGACGTCCCCATTCTCTGCGACAACAAACGAGCTATCGACCTTAGCAAGAATCCAGTTCAACATGCTAGAACCAAACACATCGAAATTCGTCATCACTTTCTACGCGACAATGTTCAAAAAGGAAACATCTCGATTGAGAAAGTATCCTCAGAAGACAACATTGTCGATATCCTTACAAAACCTCTTAAGAGAGAACCCTTTAACCTTCTTAGACTTGGTTTAGGATTAATGGAACCTAATGTGTAGTTAAAACCTTAGCTTGAACCTTAGATTAACCAAACACGATAAAAACCAAAAACCAAAAATTGGTCCCGCGGAACCCTTCGACAACAAGGACGGAACCCAGTTTTTGGTTCCGCCCTATCCGTGGGTTCCTGGGTCAGTTTTTAAGTATATTAAACAAACACTTCTTTACTCCTTCTCACATTCCCCAAAAACACACAAGAAACTAGAACTCGACCCATAGCAGAACTTAGGCCATCTTCTTCAACAAATTTGTGTTCTAACTCACACTGTAAGTATTCCAACTCTATTTACCTTCCTGATCTGAGTATAGGATTTCTATTTCTTGCACAAAACCAAAACTTGGGGATTATGCGTAATTTTGATTAATCATGAAGCATATTCAACAAATTACATAACAAATCATGTTTTCCATAGTTAGGAATTGCATCTTGTAGGACATTATCATAATTCTCTAAAAACCCCATGAGAAATTTTTTATAAAAATATTCTCACTATTAGGAAAAACGGTTTTGCACATTGTTAATACAAATAAAAACGTTATGTTTTAAACATCACTTGCATAATGTCTCTTGAATGCTAAAGGGAATACATAACTAATATGTATTTTCGGGTACATTCAATCAAAGCTACATTGAATTAGGAGCGTTTGGGTTATCTCTCATTTTTGTTATAAAATTTGCTTAATGAAATTTTCATGCATTAAAAGGAGTTGAGATAACCGCACATCCACATTGTCCCTATGTAGGCACACACTAGAACATCATATCTATACTTTCGTTAATTTTAACTAAAGTATGTAATTTTTGTATTTAGGATCAAACATGCCCCCCGCAACTTTCTACGATCACAAAGACACCCTTAAGTATCTCCCAAAACACCATAAGACTAAAGGACTTTCAACGGAACAAGTCAAAATATTTAAGGCCTTAGAAAAGAGATATGTCCACGAGGGTAGAACCATAGACCCTTCCTTTCTAGAAGGAACAAACATTCGCCAAGAACTAGCCGCCATTCAATTTGATTGCCTCTTGGACATTGACAAGCCTATATGCCTAGTTTATTTTAGAGTTTTATACTAGTGTAGTTCTTAGCACAAACGATTATGGTCTCATCTCCATTCATTTTAAAGTCAATCAATCACAATTCAACATTCCTTTGAACCAATTTCCTGAAGTTCTTGGAATTCCGGGTCAAGGCACTTGCCTTTATTCGGACAAATGGTCCTTGTCAACCCTTGATTCTATTGTCGATCGTATGCCTCCATACAACACACCTTTGACACCAAAAGAGACTATCCGTGATCATCTCTTCCTCCCTAGGACCACCCACACTAGGACAACCCGACAAGGGCATCAAGTCGATCGAGACCCGTTTGGCATGGAGCTAAACGAGCTTAGGTCACAATTTAAGAAATGGGAAGAAATTCTTAGGGCCAACGTCTTGTGCACCATAGGGAATAGAGACCACATCAATGCTAGCCTTTGCTACATGCTCTATTGCATCTCAACTCATCAACCTTTCAATCTTGCATACTATGTGGCCAAAAGGATGGCCGACATACCCGTGTTGGGAACAACTGCTATGCCATACGGGATGCTTCTCACCCGTCTTCTTAGAGCATTTGCACCCATCCCTCCTAATGCTAGATGTTTCTTGCCTGACTACTCCCTCATTCCTCACACATTTATACCCTTGAGTGACAAGAGAGTAGCCACATTGAAGGGAAAACGTCCTCATCCTCCAACCTCCTCATCATCATCATCCATGAGCGACGATGACGGACTCCCAAACTCTAGGATTCCACCTCCGGAGTATATGAGCCAACTTCCACCAATAGCACAACAATCTGAAGAGTTCAAACAAACAAGAGGGATGTTCAAGAACATCGGGCATTGGATAATGAAGATTGACAAGAAACTCGACAAGCAGTGAGAGGTTAATGAGTGTTTGGTACAATAGGTTTCAAAGAATGATGTGATGAATTGTTATATGGTTGTAGGATATTTTCTTATCGTTGAACAATTATGAAAACTAACTTGATCATGCAGGGCGATAACATTTACATGTTATCAATTTTCCATGCTTAAGCCACTGTTTGGCTTAAATTCTATTAATAGTAAGTTCATTAGCCTTGATTTGATCTATATGATTACATGTGTTATTACCCGTCTTTTTGTTTTTAATCAATCACAACTAATTAATTACACATGTATTAAGAAAATTTTCAGGATCTGAACGGGTTTCGGGCCTTCAAAAATGCCCACTGTCTCGAATTTTTGATTGGCGGATATGGCAGAACCAAAAAGAGGGTTCCGCCTGTCCAATTTTTTGGTGCCGCCAAAATACACCCAACGGATTCCGCGAAACCAAAAATAGGGATCCGCCTTTGTTGTCGTTTGCTTTCGCGGATCAACAGTCATATTTTTAAATTCTTCGTTTAATCCCGCACTTTAGATAATTGATTCTTGATTTATGATACCTTTACTGATATTTCATTACATTAGGATCATCTTAGCAACCTTAGACAAATAAGAATACAATTTCCCACAAAAACTTGAAAAATCAAATTTCCACTCTAGTTACCTTTCTCTAACAAGCAAGGACCCCACAAAATGGTTCCTTGCAATCCGTGGATCAATTGCATCATTAGATTTCCCACTCACCCTTTGCATTTACTTCATATCTTCTTCATCTTACTTGAATCCATCTCAAAGGGTTGACTTTGATGATATGACTAGCTTCTTTTCTTCTTCCAAATCATTAGGAACCAACATATTTCTATGGATCAACATCACATCCAAACACACTCTTCCATAAACCTTGAAGTCTATAAATTAGGAGGTTTTGTTTGATCATTTCTCACATCTTCACCATCATTTCTAAGCAATATTTTTGCATTTCTAAGCAACCTTCTCCCTCACAATGACCAAATCAAACAACTCCTCAACATCCAGACCACAAAGAAGAACAGCAAGAATGAGTGTTAGACCTTGTTGTTTTGTCAATCTCAACTCTTCATCCGAAGAATCATCACCTTTGAACATCTCATCTCCCATTGCAAATGAGAACTTTCTTACTTTATCAACTCCAACACCACCCCATATCATAATCACCACTCCACCACCTTCTAAAACACCAATGGCTACCACTCCACCACCCGCACCATCTCAAGTGACAAGATCACCATCACCTCCCCATTCACCTAAACTCCAACCTATTGAGTTGTTTGCAACTCCACCAACCTCACCACATCCCTATCTAGAAACCTTGGAAGACCTTCCACCTAGGTCCACCAATCCACCACTAATGCCTTTTGAGGCTCAACCTTCCCACCAAGAACCACTCCTATTCTACACTATCTATAGGGAAATTCACGGTCCTCTTTACCGTGATCAAGCTCCACCACAACAACCTCAACCTTTTTCACCAAAATCCACACTACAAGCCATTGATGAGTCAATGTGGATAAACCAACCACAAACTCAAGGCGAAATTAATGAGGAACTTGATCGCCTCTACGCCTTCTCAAACATGGTGGATTCCCACCTTAATGAAGCAATGGATTTACAATCCACATTGCTTGCATCCATCATGTCTCCACCAAACCCAAACCAACAATCAACTCATGCTCCACCACCTCCTCCATCTCCACCATCACTACCAACCAACACCACCAACAACAACTAATGAACCCAACTTCCCTCGACATGGTTGTTCCATGTGTGAACGGACCGCCAATCTCACTCAACGAACCAACATTTTGGTTCATGAGTTGCAAAATTAGACGAGGTTCCTCTTAATCCATATCCTTAAGCGACTAAACGCTCTTTCACACCCACCACAATAGATGCTCACTAGGAGCTTTTCTTAGAATTTTTTCTCTTCTAGGATTTTTATGTTTAGGACTCCTTTTCTTTGTTAGTTATTTTCTACTTTTATTTCCTTTGTAAGCATCTTTATTTGTGGCATTTGTCACAAATAATTTTCAATTGAAAGATGTTTGTTATTGTTTATGTGTTGATTGTGATCACTAATTGAGCATTATATATGGTTGGTTTGAACTATTATGCTTGGTTTGAACTTTCTTACTTGGTTGATTGGGTTGAACTATTATACTTGAATTGACCCATTATACTTGGTTGAATGGGTTGAACTATTCTTCTTGGTTGATCATTTGTGTTTTAGCTCTCATTCCTCATGCATCATATTACTTCGTTAGCTTATCTACAAATAACCTTTGTTTTTATAGATTCAAGCATCATAAACTTGGCACTCCAATTAGGGTAGTATTGTCCAAGGGGGAGCTATTAAGCACTCAAAATCCATGCCACATCATACTTGGTACTCCAAATTAGGGGGAGTAATCACCAAGGGCCATTCACTACATTTCACTTTGCAGTTCGTCTTTTTGTTTCGACAAAAAGGGGGAGATTTTATTAAACTCATACATCATACATTTCATACAATTTAAAATGGAAAAATTGATTTTAAATTTGCATAAAACAAGTTTAATCTATATTTTTAAAGGACTTGCACTTTATTTACTTCATTGCTTAAAAATAAACTTTACATTTTGTCATCAACAAAAAAGGGGAGATTGTTAATACAAATATCGTCTAAAAACGTTATTTATATTTTACGATATTTGCTATATTTTGTTAATGACAATTATAAATTTTATCTTTAGCAAAGCATAAATATAAGTTAAGTCTTTTACATATACAGTTACAAGCTTTTAAAACTCATAACATGCTACATACATGATCACTAGCTCATACATGTTACATACATGTTTCATATATACATTTACATAGTTTACATTTTAATTCTTATAATGGAAAATGTACATGACATCATGGCATACATCATATTGATATCTTTAGGATATCTTGAAGATCTTAAGAATATCATGGTTAGATCTTCACACAAAGAATTAGATATGGTAATATCTTGGTAAGATTTGGGAAAGATTTTGGAAGATTTGCTGTCAGGGTATGGCGGAACCAAAGGGATACACGGACGGATCCCTCATTTTGGATCCGCCAAATCCGTGGGTTGTTTGCTCAGTTTTCCTATAAATAGCAAGCTGCTCATTCATTTTTACTCATCACTTTTAGCATAAACAATATTCATTCATTCTTTCATTACTAACCCATTTATATTACATATTACATTCTTAGTGATTTTTCTTTTGTAGCAAAGAGATCAAAGAACCACAAGCTTCAACTAAGCGTTGCAAGAATTGTTAGATTAGTCACTGTGTAAATTAGTAGTTTGTCACACATCATTGTTGTACCAATCATTCATATACCTCAGTAGAGTCCGGTTAGTATTTTAGTCCTTAAAATATATAGAGTGTCGGGAGTGGTTGTGCCCTTGTAAAAGTACACGGTATCTAGCTTTGTACTGAAAAAAGTGTAAGCGACGTGTATAAAGGTTTTCTCCGCCGAGAAGGGAGCTTGTTTCTTAGTGAAGAAAAACTCTCGAGTTAGAGGCTCGAGGAGTGGAGTAGGGCAAGGAAGAGAGTCCTTGTAGACCGAACCACTATAAACATCCGTGTTGTGGTTTGATTGTTTCTTTCTCTATTTACTTGTTATATATTATTTATTGTTTGCATAACTTTGAAATCACGTTAAGTATTCAAAGCAAAAGAATTTTAAAACAATACAACTATTCAAACCCCCTTCTAGTTTTTCACAGCTTTTTTCCAAACAACAAGTCGATGTACATCTTTTGAAAATGGGATATCATAAACCTTCAATGGCCAAATAGTAATAGCAAGGGGAAATTCAATCATTAGCATGCTTGAGGACATAAGGGTGTACATCATGCAAAGGAGAGGGGCAATGAGTAAATTGGCATCTGAGTGCGAAGACAACATTTTTCGATCAATTAGGAAAACTTGAGCAATTGAAGAAAGAAAAAAAGGTATGTTGTCTATTAACTACTTTATTCTATTAATTGTCTATTAACTAATTGTCTATTAAGTATCTGTCTATTAACTAACTGTATAAATTTTAGAATTTGGTAGGTAAGCCCAAGTGGATACCAGATAGTAGAAATGAGGAGAAGAGATGAAGCATTTGGTGTGAATTTTTAGAAAGGACTTGTGATTTTAGGCTGTGGAATATTAGCGGACTTCCATGTGTCCATGTAGTGTCTGCTTTCATGCACCTCAAGAAATATCCAGATCTAGGAGTAAGCACATGGTATAGCCAGTCAAAGTGGTTTGATGCATACTGTTGGGACAACATTAATTAGGTCTCCTTATGTTTTAATAATGACAAATAAACCTTCGCAACACATAAAATCCCAAACGTTAGCCAAAAACCAACCGACCCAACAACTGGGCCTGGGGCGCTGCTGGCGCTCCGACGCGCCAGCCCACTGTTTGTTTCGGGTTGGTTTTTGAAAGTCGGCTTTCTCCTTACCCAAAAAATGTAGATCTTTCAGTACAGGTATGAATATGATATGTGCTTCATTAGGAACACTCAAAACGGGTTTTAGAATTAGATGGATCCAAAATCACAACCTCCCATTTTTGACAAAATGCCTACTCAAGTATTTTGATAAACGCTTCTAGCCAAGGCTTTTCAAAACCTAGGAAACTCATATTTTCACGTGATATCAAGTGAAAGTATTCGTATGACCATAATCTGTGTTTACGTCTTCTCTAATCATGTAACGGGTTTACTCCCTTATTGGTCAAACAAAGTCAAAGGTCCCTTTGCGTAAACGCAGCCTTTCCCGTTATGGGATATGCTTTGCATTGATGCAAACCACTTAGCTTGTTTGCATCAAGATGATTGTTGATTACGTTGAGTTATGGAAATTCACGAATTATGAGATTATGAGTACTCGACGTTGAGTTATTTGGGATTAGGAATGACCTTTGATTTTCTCATCCAACACACAACCCATAATCGTCATTTTCAATTCTTTTCTTTCTTAATGACAATATGATTAAGCCTTAATCAATCCTTTGATTACACTCTATGCCAAACAAACCTTCATTTCAAATTCCTCCCAAATCTTATCCTCAACATTCTCCAAATATTCCTTGTACTTGCATGTACTTCTTGTCTCCTACATTCCCACACAATATCTTCCAAACATTCTCTTTACTGCATTCCAATACAACCACTAATATCTCACCACATCATCATCTTCCTCATCCTACCATTCATTCAAAACCCAAATAAACCTTCTCCACAAACCACCTCCCTTTCTCACTCTTTAACATTCAAATTTCAAATTTGAATCCAAGCCAAAGGCTCCCCATCACTTCAACATCACATCCTTCCAACTCACTCTCTTATACACTCTCATCCTCACTTCAAATTCAAATTACACACACTCCTCTCACAACCCCTTCCTTCCCTCACACACTTGCCAACTTACTCTCTCAACATTCAAATTTAAATCTCATCTTTAGGCTCTCCATCACATCACTCTCACATCCAATACAACTCACCTCCCTCACATACAACCTTATCTCTTATCTTCTCTCACATCCAAATTCAAATTTGAATTTCAAACCAAAGGCTCGTTTCCATCACATTACTCCAACTCACTCCAACTCATTCCAACTCATCTCATTCTATCTCAACCATTCTAACCTAACCATGGTTTCTTTCTAACCTAACTTCACTCTCCCACTTCCCTCTCTTACAGCATTTGAATTTCAAATTCAAATCTTCCCTCTCTCTCTCTAATCCAACATCCACACTTCCTTTCCAAGGAAAGGAATATTTCTTGGCATATTCTTCTCTTCTATCTATGCCAAGAGAGGAATACCTATTATACCCCTATCCAATTATCACTTATCTCTTTCTCTCTTTGATAATTGGTTTTCACTTAAACACTTCACAAAATGATTTTTTATCAAATGGCTATTTGAGTTGGTTGACCTTGAGTATGAATAATCGAAAGGTCTAATGTGTGAAGAAGTACAATTAGGGGTTTAGCAAGGTCGGGTAATTAAAAGACCAAAATCCCAGAAAAATGTTACAGTGAACCTGGCACGCTGCTGGCGCTCCGGCACGAGGCCACCGCGCCAGGCTGTAACACCCCCAAAATCGGGTCCAGCGGAAGCATACATGTCACTAGGGTGCTACTCAATTGGTATCACAACATAAGGTACAAAGAACGGTTTTACCTTAACCGTTTAGATGGAATTTTAGGTACAAAACATTAAGTTTACATTATTCAAAATATAGTGCTATAACAGGAATACAGGCCCATAATAGTAAAGCGGTCCCAACATATATATCAGAGTCATTTATGACCGTGCCCCTTGCCAAGCGCCTCCAAAAATAAGCTATCGCCTTAACCTGAAAATACATGCTAAAAGTGTCAACACGAGGTTGGTGAGTTCATAGGTTTAATAAAAAATAATAGCAGTTGGACCATAATAAAGTTATTTGCTACACTGGACTAAGATAGATATAAATCACAAATTCCACATATATCAACAATCACAATTCAACAAGTAACAATATGATAGGTCACAATAGCCCTCTCTTATATTGATAACCAGAGTAGGGCCCTAGGATATATTCGACCTTAGCCAGGCAACACGTTATGGCAAAAGGTATCCGGGTTATTTGCTACCCTGGTCTAAGACAAATATCTAATGCATATCTAAACTTAGTCATGCAACAAGTTATAGCAAATCAAAAACAACAGTTAGGTCCATTCAAAACAGTTTTCAGTAAACAGTTCACGAGTAAAAGTGGGGCTGTGAAACTCACATGCCTATCAGTTAATCACATAACGCCTTCAAATAACCAAATCAAATATTTCAGCCAAACAGTCAAATATTGAGTAAACAGTTCGCATATTCCAAATAAATAGTCATTGAGTTTAGTTAAAAACGAGCATGTATTCTCCCCCAAAATAGTTATAAAACCGGTAAAAGTAGGGGCCATGAACTCACCTTAGCCACAGCAATGCAATATTTCACGACTGACACAACTGGCATTGAGAGCTAATCACAACGGTATCCAGGAGACAAGCACAACGGTAGGTACAAGCACAACGGTACGAGATCGGCATAACCTAATACGTATACGGTTATCTCAAAATACGTCTCGTACGATAATTAAGTCTATAGAAGACAACGTGTCGTAGTTTTCGTGGATTACTCTTATCATTACTTATAGAAAGGTTAAACATCAACGTTTCGTATGGTGTGGTAAGAAAACATAGACTTAAGAACACACATGCCAAAAAGGACAAGACATCGACACAGTAAATATGTCAATACAAATAGGTCAATTGGTAAATTTCGGTAATTACCCCATAATCCTAAATAGTTTGGAAAAGCCAGTTTGCGTTTATAAAAGCACAAGTTACTATTTCAATTAATAGAAGACAGCCTTTAATGTCTCAAGTGTATTTATTTATTATTGTCCATTAGACATTGTTTTCATATTGTAAGTCCCGTTACGAATCTTAATATATTAAATTCGTCCGAGTCTAATATACCATATTCGTATCGTGTCCAATAATCCAAGAATGTCAAATGTCCAATATATATCGTTACAGTCCAATATTTATCCAATAATCCAAGTCAAGTCCTAATTATCAAATCCATTAAATATTCGTTAGTTCGATATCAATCGACAATCCCCAGAGTCTGAAACGTACCAATAGATCACCAAAAACAAATCAAACACGTCAGTCAATAATTGATGACACAAAGTGTTAACACAAATATAATTTACATAACACATATTCTCTTATTGGGCTTTAACCCAGACTCAAACAAAGAGGCAACCTAACACCCCTTTAGTTGGGCTATTGAGCCCATAAAACCGAACGCACCCTAATTATCAAACGGACAACTTTAATGATAGTTGGGCCTTGTGGCCTGTTACCAATTCCAAACACACATAGCACTCGCAAATGCACCTTGAACTGAAAATGACGCAACACTAAACACAAACATCAATAATAACACCCCCTCGGGTGACTAGTAAACTCGACGGCAAACAAATCAATACGAACAAGTACCCGTTGACTAATAATACTCGAACCCACATACATAAATAAAATGTAGAACACCCCTTGGTGTTTACCGAACCTAAGCACGCCCTATACGGGCTCTCGTTGACTCACACCAAGCAAAATGACACCCTCTTGGGTGGTTCCCTTAAGCCGAGACCAAACAGACGCAAGACCACACTTGTGGTCTTCTCGTCAAATCCAAACACAACTAATATCTCAACATTTAAATGGACATCAAACCTGGTAATTGAAATCAAGACCAAATAAGCCAAAAGACAATATAACTCAACACCCTTGTGGTGTCGAGACACTAACCAAATCAAACAAACATACGCAAACCCAAGTTGACTCGTGACTGAATAATCAGACAACAACTATTGTGAGCTACAAATCGACCAACATCCAATCCAAATCGAGACACACTCAATACTGCACATCTATTACCCAACTTATGATCAAAACGGGTCATATCCGACTCGTACAGATTATAACTCGACCCGTTTTCATCACAAATCTACAAACATGAGTTTTACCTCTTACCACATGATTTAGTTTCAAAACATGTTTAATCTTTTTTTTAATCCGTATCTTAGCTCACGAAAATAAATCACAACGTTATTAACCAAATTTATTATCCACGAAAACATTAACACTTTATATATACTCGGTTATAAAAAAAATAATAGTTAAATGAACGGGTTTTCACGATTTACCAAATCGAGAAAAGGAGAGGAGAGGGACGGTGACGATGGTGGCGGAGGTGGTGATAGCCGTGGCGGTGATGGCGGCTGTAGTGGTGGCGACGGCTACAAGATAAAACACAACAACTCTCGATCTAACTCTAAAACCTTCAAAACAACTAGATCTACACACGGATGTGGTCGTGGTGGTGGTTTGATGGTTGCGGTGAGGCTGTTTGTGGCGCGTTTGGGTGTTTCAGGGCGCGTACACCACCAATTCAAGACATGAGTGATGTTATAAGGGTGATAGAGGTGGTGCTATGGTGATGGTGGCCGTGAGTTGGCCGAAACAGTGGCCGAAAAAAGTGGCAGCGGTGGCTGCTATGTGAGAAAGAGGGAGGTGTTAACAAAATGAGGAAATGAAACCCAAAGTTCCCCTTTTATACCCACGCAGGGACCAGAAGTGTAAATATTGAAGGACAGGGGTGGCGGGGTAATATTAACTGCAGGGATCATATCCGTAATTTCTCTTATCTTTCTCAAAATGAGGTTCGGGGCTCATTTAGACTAGTAAACGATTGATTCAAGACACGAGAATTTTGCCATCGCGCTCAGAATAAATTTTCCAATAAAAATGACTATTCATATGTCTATTTTCTCCCAAATAACGAAATTATCAAATTAAATCGTCGGTTGTGCCAGTACACGTTGTGCACGGTTTCCACATTTCGCAAGATAACTTCACGTTTTTAAACCAAATGAGTTCAGAAAAGTTCGTATATGAAAAACAGGAATAGTCTCGTATAGAAATACGTCTGGAAAATTTCGGGGTATTACACAAGCTCATTAACATTTTTCTCCCAATTGGGATTTTGGCCTATAAATACCCCATCTTATCTCTTGTATTCCTCACCTCTTGACATTATTTCTTTCTCTCTAATTTCTTTTCTCTCAATCCTCTTAATCTATTACATAACATCATTTGAAAGAACATATCTCTTGCAAGGGAAGAATCACAAGAACCTAATCCACTCTTCCGATTGTGTCGAGGGTCTTCTTATCTTTACCCTTTCTATTAGAATTGAGTCTCTAGGTTAGGTTAGGACTTGATTAAAAAATCAAACATTTATTCATTCGATTTGGTTGTAAGGGAAGTCTTGTGTCGTGGTGACCAAGCCTAGATCATTGGAGATCTAGTTGGGGTTTCATTCGATTTGGTTGTAAGGGAAGTCTTCCGTTGGAGATCTAGGTGTAAACACTTATGTGCCTGCCTGTGCACAATCGTTTTGGTAATATATGTATTTGTATAGGTCTAATGGGTATATGTGCTTGCTTTTCTGATGAAGATAAATCATGTGGTAATATGTTTAATTGTCTGTTTGATAATGAAAAGTCCAAAAACTGATTTTGGGCAACATTGTGACATCAATTGGTTATGTTTGACTAACATGTTACATACCAATTCCACATATAATGCATTGTTGTTGTTTGAATATATATAGTTGATTTTGTGAAATATTTGGCACGACCAGGCATCAATGGTGATCGAAGAGTATGATGATGGGGGGAGGGGTGAACTACCAAGTCATAGATAACCTGTGACAACATAAATGAAGACACTACGTTAAGTGAAGCGCAGGGGTGAGACCCTGCGAATCACCTCCGGCATGAGAGTAAGAATAGGAATGTGATTGCAATAAGTGCGTAAGTATGAAAAATATAGGTGTTGAGAGCTTATTCAAACAAGAATGACATGCCCATCTATTTATAGGTGATGAAATAGGTTGGAGCAGGCTTTAGCACTTGAACCGGAGATCGTGGGGGTGTCCCGCGATTTTCGGGGATTTAAGGGGAAAGTGTGCCGCGATCCCTACCTTGGAGGGGAAGCCTTGGTAGGGATAGAACGTGGATTTTGACTTGGTCAGGCCTAACCTTCATGTCAGTTTCATCGAAGGACATACCCCAAAGGGTATTAGGCATCGAGTGGCGAATTCCCTTACCGGTAACCATCGTAGAGATGGTTTTACGCCACCAGAAATTGTTCGAAGGTTTCTAGGTGTTATTGGGAGTAGATCCCGGTTAGACTCAGATGGGAGGCCTTCGATTCGATTCGGAGGGCATGTCATCAATATTCAAGTTCATTATTGTGATGTATGTTTGACAATATAAAAAAAAAAAAAAAAATGAGCAACATTGTGACATCAATTAGTTGTGTTTGACTATAAAAAGTCAAATAAAACTCAAACATGTTACAGTCCAACTCCACAGATAATGCATTGTTTTTGTTTGACTATATATAGTCAGGATCAATATTGTGACATATGTTTGACAATAAAAAGTCTATCAACAGATTCTGGGAAACATTGTGACATGAATTGGATTTTTTTTACTATAAAAAGTCAAACAAAACTCAAACTTACATACTTGGTTCCACAGATAATCCTTTTTTGTTGTTTGACTAAATCAAGTCAAGATCACAACACTAACTTAGTTAAACTGTCAAGGTCACAACACTAAGATTACAATAACTAACATAATCATTGACTTTTAAGGTCAATGTAAAACCATAACCTTGCAAACAAATCTGTCACAATAGCATATACACAAGAACATATACAGAATACATTATAAACCAAGCTTGCATTCCATTCATTGTATAAGCTTGCATTTTATTCATTGCATAAGGTTACATACATAAGACTATATCATTATACAACCATACATAAACTATCCACACGTTGTTTCCTTCAACCATCCAAAAGAGTATTTCAATCTAGACTACACCCAAAAGACTACAGCCACAACACTTACAAGACTGACAAGACTTACATACTACCATCTATACTACAACCCTAAAAGACTACACCCACTCAAAAGACTACCTATCACAGCTTCACCAAAACCAACCCAACAATCAAAGCTTCACTAAAAGCAAACCAAACAGTATTGCACCTGTAACATGTTCACAATAATAACACACAAGATATGTTGAGATTCGGCCTAGTTTATAGAGAGAGAAAGAGATGAGAAGTTGGGAACTTAGTGAGAGAAAATGAAGGTGTATTAGATTGTAAGAGAAGTTCCAACCCTTCCCATGTGTGGGAAGGGGCATTTATACTACAAACTTAGACACCTCGTGTGGGCTGTGAAGTGAGCTGATAGTGGTTAAAGACCCGACCCGACTCCACGAATACTATAATAACTAAACTAATACTAATAATCCTACGAGCTACTTAATGCTAATAGATACTCGGGGTGACCGAGTCTTTCACTTGAATATTTATATTCCTAACAATCTCCCCCTAAGGGAGGTCACCCATGAAATTACACTTTGAATTCTAGCATTCTATAACATAAGTTTAAGTTCCTAGCTCGCAATCTTTGATTCTTCAAAGTCATTAATCTTTGTACTTTTAGCAGTGAACCTTTGATGACTTATTTTTTGTCTTAGATGATCATTGAGGATTCTTTGAGTTCATCATCCAACATACGTCTTCAAGTCATCTTGTAGCAGTATTGTTTTCATGTGACGTTGTGATCTTTGGACCGACATGCTCACACTTTTCTGGATCATGATTTTCAGCATCAGAGTTGCGGAAGCAGTGTTGAAAGTCTTTCAATTATCATGATTTATTTGATTAAGATTGTGAAGTGTGAGCATAGGGTGATGAATCGGCATCTTTTCAGCAATCTGCTGCAACCGCCAGGGATTCCTGCAAAAACAGTTAGCAACAAATCATCCGGCACTTATAGGTTCGGACTTTGAGATCGTAAATAGCATAGTGTAAAAACATTCTCGAATCCTTTCCAAGGCCGTTCCTAAATCGGATACCCCCGAGAGGGCTTACAAGATCTATCGAAGTACATCAATGATTAGGTGAGTCGCTGGAGCTCACTCCACGACTGTAGATCGTTTGAAACCGCTGCGACCACTAAGCGTAATCCACAAGGAATTACCAAAGTGACCTGCTTTCAGGGTTGTTTGATGTTGACCCTGGCAGGAATTTCCATTCAATCACTGAGAATTACATTTGTACATTCCCTCATAAATGTTCTGGCAGATTGCTAAGATCTACATAGGACTCATAAGTTTTCAACTGGTGTCCTTAATGTTGAACAACCAGTGTAGAAGTAACATGTGTTCCTATGAGATCTTATGATGTATCTCGCGGCTCTAGACTCGATAAGTGCAATTTTAGTAGTCGGAGACTAGAGCGGTGTCTCCTGTTTCAATATCAACATAGCTCGTAATGAGCAGTCGATAGATTATGCAGGGTTCCCCGTGAGAATGAAACAAGTCCTTTTAAGAGAACTTGAGTGGCTTAGAAGGTTTAGTGCAGTGCGTCACTAGGTCCATGACGTCTTGTCTTCAATACCGGTGTTACCTTAGCAACCACCAGTAGCACATGAATTGAACCCGGTTTCTGCCCTAAGGTTGAATAATTGGAGGGCTATTTCTTTTCACCCTTTCACATTACTTTTCTTTTTAATTCTTCAACCCCTTCTTTCTCCTTTCTCATACTACTCCTTTTTTTCATAATCATACCTAAGGACTTTCTAATACTAACTATTCGGTATTGTCCTTGGGTAGATCCCTCCGGCTCTGGTTGATCATAGGACGGTTTTCCTAACCTTAGCCACCTTATAACTTCATGACTATCCTATGTTACCGTTAACCGAATCCTTGAAAAATCTCTCAAAGTGTTTATGATTATGAAACACATTTTTACTAACACTTTGAGAGTTTTATATATTTTTCAAATGCTCCCCCTTAACATGTGCTCGAATGATTTTATTATAAATTTGCACATGTTGGGTAGAGTTCGCACTTTTTTGAATTGATCCACTTTCAGTGAACATGACCGATTCGAGACACGCTTACATCACTAGTTAGACTAGCTTGAAATTATTACCCGGCCTGGTCAAGTCCACAGAAAGTTTCTCGAAACGGTACACTCTACTCAGACACATCCTCTTCGAGACACGCTTACATCACTGGTTAGACCAGCTTGAAATTATTACCCGGCCAGGGCATGTCTTTTCGATTAATGACAGTTTTTGTTTCGTCAATTCATTGGTGAAGTCTGAGTCGCGCTCACATGAGATGCCATATCCTTTTTGTCACCACAAATCATTTGCTCCCCCTCAATATGTGCATTGATATACAAAAGAGTTTAGTACATATGGGAGAGCTTACATTTAAGTCCAAAAACATCACATTTTTATCAGATTTCATATTTAAATCACATTCTCTCCCCCGATCAAAAATTTCAAACCTTTTAAGATTTTGCGATCCCAATTGATTTAAATAAGTTTAGAAAATATGGGAGAAAATGTGGTCATGTTTAATACGTGCTGATAATGGAACGATACAATGCTCCCCCTCAATCAATGAGGGAGAATGTTAGTGTCAGGTATGATAAGTTTGAAAGATATTTGAATTAAAAATTCATACACTGACACATAACATCAGGTTTCATTAAGTTCACTGCTTATTATGTACAACGTGACTTGTTTTGATGATATAAATTTTTTGAAATCACTCTCCCCCTCAATCGATGACCCGTTTTCTATTTAAAGCGTTGTAGTCATTGATTGAGTGATAGATTTTTATGAAAAGTTCGATTCTGATTGATATTCAAAAATCATGGTACCACCAAGTTTAGCACAAATACTTTCCTGAAGAATCATAGATGGAAAAGTATATGTGATGTAAAGAAGACTTCTCTTCTTATACGAGAAATGATGCACTGAAACGTACATCAAATCAAAGAAACATGGATATAAAGTAATCCATGCCCGGGTGAACTTCACCCAGTAGGAGGAACAGCCATCTTTTTGGCGACGAGCTTTCCCCAAAATGAGGAACGGGTTACAATCTGAAGTAACTGCAAGCCAATGAGACATGTTTTAACCATTTAATTTAACTTCTGCTCGAGCTTCATTTAAAGACCTGTGTCATTATTGAATGACATTTCTAGGACCGTAAATGTTATCGATAAACAGAAGACATGCCTAGAGGAACTATTTTTGGTATTTTCGTGGTTTTCTGATTTTTTATGGTTTTTATAGGTTTTATATTTTTCTATTTTCCTTTTGGTTTAAAATATATACAAATATATACAAGGATATATGAATCAAATCCCTTACTCCTCGTTTTCTTCTTGAAGACACTTGAGGGTTTCTGGAGTCAAACTCTTCATGCCAAGTCGCGGGAGAATAAATTGGAACCGTTCTCTCGAGAGTGCCTTAGTGAAGATATCAGCCAACTGAAACTCAGTCCTCACGAAGTAAAGTTCAACAACCCCTTTCTCAACCTGTTCCCTTATAAAGTGATGCCGGATATCGATGTGCTTTGATCGGGAGTGTTGGACATTGTTGCAGCAAAGAGCTATAGCACTTTTGTTATCACAGTACAGAGGAATCTGGTTATATGCAAGGCCATAGTCTGATAGTTGAGATCTCATCCATAGGATTTGAGCACAGAACGCAGACATGGTAATGTATTCAGCCTCTGTGGAAGATATAGACGTGCTTACTTGCTTCTTAGATGACCAGCTTACTAACTTTTCCCCCAGAAACTGAGCACCTCCTAACGTACTTCGACGAGTATCTTGACACCCCGCATGGTCTGCGTCTGCATAGGCCGTGAGTGCCATGGCAGTGTCCTTAGGATACCAGAGACCCATGTGAATAGTTCCTTGAAGGTATCTAAAGACCCGCTTTACCGCTTCCAGATGCTTTTTGGTGGGCTTGGACTGGTACCGAGCACACATGCATACTGCGAACAAGAGATCTGGCCTACTGGCGGTGAGATACATTAGGGATCCAATCATACTTCGAAACTTGGTTTGATCAACAGGGATCCCAGAGAGGTCTTCATCCAACTTCGATCTCTCAACCATAGGAGTGTCGACAGGCTCACTTGAATCAAATCCAAATTTCTTCAATATTTCACATGCATATTTGGGTTGATTAATGAAGATGCCTCCGGGACATTGAGAGATTTGTAACCCTAAGAAGAACGACATTTTTCCCATCATAGACATTTGGAACTTAGAACTCATCTCTTTAGAAAACCGTTCATATTCCATAGGATCAGAGGAGGCAAAAATAATGTCATCTACGTAGATCTGGACATGAAGTAGATGTTTGCCCGTTTTTATAGTGAATAATGTAGGATCAACAACACCTTTGGAGAATCTGTTTGCCAGAAGAAACTTAGACAAAGTGTCATACCATGCCCTAGGTGCCTGCTTTAAACCATAGAGGGCCTTCTTCAAGCGATAGACGTGAGTAGGATGATCAGGGTCCACAAATCCTTCAGGTTGACTTACATAGACTTCCTCTTTCAAATCACCATTTAAGAATGCTGTCTTTACATCCATTTGGTAGACTGTCATATTCTGACTGGCAGCATTAGCGAGAAAGATTCTGATAGCTTCAATTCGAGCAACCGGTGCAAATGATTTTTCAAAGTCTATGCCCTCTTCTTAACGATAACCCTTTGCAACAAGCCGTGCCTTATTTTTCAGAACATCACCATGCTCATCTAGTTTCACTTTGAAGATCCACTTTAGAGCGATAATCATTGCACAATCTGGAGGAGGCACTAATTCCCATACTTCAAGTCGATCAAACTCATGAATTTCATCTTGCATTGCATTAAACCAGCAGTCTTTAGACAAAGCATCTTTGAAATCTTTGGGTTCAACTTTGGATAGTACGGAATTAAAGAAGCACCACAATGCATCGGTGGCAAGTTGCTTTCGTGTGGATACCGGACGAGAAGGATTTCCAATGATGTTGTCAATCGGATGATCATTGGTCCATTTTCTGAGATGATCATGTGGTTGAGGGTAGGGAACTGATGTTGCCATGTTAGGATCCCCTGTAGAAGATTCAGGAGCAAATATATTCTCGAATGGAACATCATCAGCAGGAGCAAAAGGATTCACTTCAAAAGAATTGTCTACTGCAGAGCCTTGCTGTACCGAAGGAGATTGAATATTTGATGATGATGGTGAGTGACTGGCAGATGGTGCATCTTGACTGATTGAGACAGATACAGATGGACCCTCTGAATTTTGTGGAATTGGAGCATCAGCAACTGGAGGTACAGGTGGAGCTTCCGTTGTAGTATCAACCGTTGGTGGCTCAAAGTATTCATCAAACATCGGATCAAACAACTTCTTTAACTCATCACTGGTAGGGGGTACATAAGGAACTGCAGGAGTGGGATGTTGTACAAGACCTGAACTAATTGGTCCAGGTGTCAATAAGTTTGGTGCGGGTCCAGAACTAGTTTGTCCAGGAGCCGTTTGCACAGTCAGCTCATCGAATGTCACGTGAATAATTTCCATGATTTGTCGGGTTAGTTTGTTGTAGATTATGTATCCCTTGCGATCTGGTGCATACCCAACGAAGAAACCCACGTCTGCTTTAGCCTTTAGTTTTCCCAGATCTTAACTGTCATTTGTCGGATAGCACAGAGCACCGAACACTCAAAGAAAGGAAAGATCTGGTTTCTTGCCATGTATCAGCTCATAAGGAGTTTTGTTGTGAAGAGTATGTATCAAGGATCGGTTTTGGGTGTAACAAGCAGTAGCAATGGCCTCTGCCCAAAGAAACATCGGAGCCTTAGAATATATCAGCATAGTTCTTGCAGCTTCCACTAGAGTACGATTTCGTCTTTCAACAACGCCGTTCTGCTGAGGAGTGCGTGGAACACTTTTCTGGTGAGTTATGCCAATACTTTCATCGAATTGAATGAGTTGTTTGTTAACAAACTCAGTTCCATTGTCTGTGCGGATGATTCTGACGGTTTTGTTGAGCCTTACTTGTAGCTGTTTGATAAGTTTAATGATAACCTCTGGAGTCTCGTCCTTGGTTCTCAAAAACTTCACCCATGTAAACCGAGAGTAGTCATCGACCACCACAAGAATATATTTCTTTCCATTTATACTATGCACTCTCATTGGTCCGCATAGATCCACGTGAAGGATGTGAAGAACTTCCATGATGGTGTTGACAGTTTTGGGTTTGTGGGTATGCTTCATGCTTTTGCCCAATTGACAAGCAGAGCAAAGATGATCATTTTCAAACTTCAATCTGGGCATGCCTCGTACAAGATCCTTGCGAGAAAGATCATTTATGGTGATGAAGTTTAATGATTTAAACGACGGTGCCAAAGCCAAGATTTGGTCTTTGAGGCCTTTGACAGCAAGCAAATAGGAGAGGACCGCATCATGTCTTCGATAGAGATGGTGTATAGATTAGTGCCACGATTGCCTTTAAGAAGATCAATACCATCCAACACTCTGACGAAACATGTGTGTTTTCTGAAAGCAACTTCAAGATCAGAATAACAAAATTGACCAACAGAAAACAAATTGTGCCCAAGTCCTTTCATGTAGTATACCCGGAAAATTACACTGTCGCCAAACACATAATCTCCATAACCCATAATTGCCCCAAAATGGTCGTTCCCGAATCTAACTGTCCCGATAAATTTATTCACGAAATTCCTGAGCCGTGAGCGATCCCCGGTCATAAGTTTTGAGCAGCCTGAGTCCAAATACCAAAGGACGATTTGTACGACCTGCATTTGAAAACAGACAACGATGGATAACTGAAAAATGTGGATCCCCATGTGCAACTGGGGTCCGTTTGGTTAGTACAAACAAACTCAGGAACACAGGATTCATAGATGCCATTGTATTCATAGTGGAAACTACACTAGTAGCAGCAATTGACCTAGTTACAGGGCATTGTGCCTTTAAAGGGAAAATTCGACCAGTTGTTTTCCATTCCTTAACAGTTACTACTTTATGATTAGTCATTCTAGTTAAGGGGCACTGATCTCCTAAAGTGAATTTCCTTCCAGTGGGTCTCCATTGATAACCAACATTAGCAAACACTTTTCCTGTTGTTTTCTAAATTTGCTTACTCAGTTTAGGTTTCCTAACATTCTTAACTGGGGATCGTTGAGAAGACATCAAGAATGACACAACACATTCATCATGATTACCAGAAATTAAGCATTCATTACATGTCTTACAAATAGCATTAGAATTCGAATTAATTACAGTACGCTTATAGCTAATACTAGAATCAACACGATTCTTTTTTATCAAATCAAACTTATTGTTCCTAGGGTGGACTTCTACTTTCTTCACATGAGCACTCTTAGCTGGCGCAGTCCTATCTTTCTTTGTATTGCAACTAGGCTTTGACCCGCTAGCTTTAGTGTCACTGTTTACTCCTGTAGAAGCAATGATGGGAACATTAGTTTGTTTTACTGGTTTTGATGTGCTGGGTTCAGATGTTTTCAGTGGTACATCAAAGGTTACATGCTTGTTCTTAGTCATTGAGGATGATGCAATAAACCTATCTCGCTTGTTATCAATCTTAGGACATGTGCCAATGACGTATTCTAAGAGTTCCTGAGATCGTTTAGTGAGGAAGCAGGCATCCACAACTGCACTATCAAGTGGTTTGTCTATCCTATCCTCTTCTACTATCTCACGAAGGGTATCAAGGCTATCCTTAAGGTGAGTGAGATATACTTGATGAGCAGACCTATTGTTCCTAAGGGGAAGCGGAATAGGCACAACATCAATCGCATACTTACTATAAGCAGAAACCTTTGGATCAACATTATCACTGTTGATGACTGGCATTTTCCCTTTCACCTGAGCCCTTAGATTCTCAATCTCATTAAGCAAAGAAGTTATTTTTTCATTGGTTTTATCACGTGTGATTTTAATCGAATCATATAACTCTTTGTAATGTTGTTTGATTTTTGAATTTTCAGCTCGAAAACAATCATTTTCATGTTGTAATTTATTGATGGTGTCTTGATAGTCAAAATTCTGAGAATCTAAAGACGATGGTTTATAGGTGTCAATCACATCACTCTTATTCGATTTTAATTGGGCAATCTAGGCCCTCAATTATCGAATCGTGTTAGTGTGAGCTTGAATATTTTCATCTCGTTTTCTTAATTCAAAATATGCATCAAATTCAGGAGCATCCAAAGATGTCTTGGCATTTGAGATTTTGGTTCTTTCTTCTAACTGTTGATATTTTAATTGCAAATTAAGATTATCAACCTCTAGTTTTGAAAGATGCCTGACCATGTTATCATGGTCATCGTTTTGGATTTTCTTAAGCAATTTTAAATTCTCCCCCTCAAGCTCAACAACACGATTCTCCGAAACATTCAATGTAATAGACAACTCATGAAATTGACAAGCAGTTAATGCAGAATCAGTAGCAGTATAGAATACATCCTGTGCAATACATCTAGCAATCAAATTCTCATTGGTGATGAGAATGTTCTTTCTCTCAATCTCACGACTCTTAAGTTCTATCGCATTTTGGGACACCTAATTTTCCATATCCTTAAACATTTCTTTCATCTCTTTTACATCAGTTTTAAGGGTTTTTTGCATGCCCTCAAAATGTTCCTTGAGGAGTTTAAAGAATGGAATAACCTCAGTTAAGTAGCACTATTTTGTTAGTTCAAAACCCCTTTCCCCTTCAGTAATTCCTGTTGGTGTAATTCTCTTCTTACATGTTTTATCAAAATCAGCAAATAGTTGACAAAGAACAGATATGCTAATTAGAGTTTTACATTATGTGGGAAGAGTTAAAGGAACTAAGTGCATAGGTATATTGGGTGGGTACACCGTTGCAGCCGCTATTTTTCTAAGGTGTGGAGTTTTGGCCTTAAGTTCATCAGCCTTTCTCTTTTCTACGTCCAGAGACCAAAATATTTGTTCAGGCGTCAACTTAGTTTGAGGTGCAAAAACAGTCAATCGGTTCTCCTCATAGTAATTATGGGGTTTGATTATGACTCGATTTGCTACACATTTGGGATCCTTCATTTTTTCAGCCATTCTTTCTCTATTTATTACTTCTATCTCATTACTCTCTTCAAATGATGACACATCGGGAGGGGCATGACCAGGCTTAAGCATTACATTTCCATCATATAACGCAGGTTGGGCAACTTTAGCACTCCTAAGGAAAGCTAATTTAGATTCACCTACATTATTTTCACTATGTTTATCACACAACTTTTTATGCTTTTGAATCATTTGAGCAGTTTGTCTGGTCTGGTCTTGTGTGTACAACTTGTTTTCAATCTTATTCTTTAACGTTTTAAGTCTGGAAAAATCATTTAAGAGTTGTGTTTCTTTTTCTTTGAAATCTTGTTTTAGTGTATTTACACTTTCTTGAATCTCCTGTTTTTGTTTAACAGTCTGATCCAGTTGTTTTTGTAAAGAATACAACTCCTTTTTCAATGTTTCTTCCATTAAATTACGTTCTGTTATGAATGTACGCATTTGACTATCCATTTTCTGTTCACGTTCAGTTAGCTCAAATTTTGCACGTTGTTTATATATGGCCACCTGATCTTTATAGATATTTAGTCTAGTGGTCAGTGAATCATCAGGGATAAACACAGTGTTTTCATGTAACTCACAAGCATTATCAACAACAGAAGATGCACCACTTGGTACAATAGACACGTCGTTGTGATTCACATATTGTTCATATGGAATAATATTACTATTTCCAATATCAACAGTATCTGATTCAACAACGTCTATCTGTTGTACTTCGTTGGGAATCTTCTGTTCATCTACCATGTTATATGTGTCATAAAGCTTTAGTACCTCAGATATAATAGATGGATTGGAAGGACCAGCTTGTTGTGGTGATGAGACTACAGAAGACAGATTAGCCATGAAGATGGTTTGAGCAGTGGGTTCATCATCAACATCCGAGTCAAAAGCATCACAGTCATCTGCTTGGAAGATGTTGGGAGCATTAAGTGCCAAGTCATGAACTGGTTGATCATCCACATCAACATCAAACGTGTTCCCCCCATCTCCAGCAAGAAACAATAGCTCCTCTTCATCCAAAGCTGCTCCATTCTCTTGAGCTTGCATCAACAGCATCTTATCTTTGAAGTAGTCAGAGTTCTGTGGGCGCTTTGGTTGGTTGTAGTTCCTTGCTATGTGTCCCAATCCACCACAGTTGTAACACTTGGTTTGCCTTCCCTGTCCCTGGTTAGCATTCCCAACTCTGTTTTGTAAATTACCCCAACCAACATTCCTTTGATTCACGTTCTGCCTTCCCTGAACATTCTGAATAACAACCCTTCCATCTTCCACAGTTGCCTGGTTACGTGGATTTGATGCAGTTCGAAGTTGGTTGTTGGTTTGAGGGAGTGTTGCTCTGAACTGTTGGACAAGTAAGGAAACTTGGTTGGAGAGATTATCAATCATCTTGTCAGTATGAGAGTATCCTGAATCCAGTTGGGAGTTCACAGCAGATGATGGGTGCAACGATGATTGGGCAAATGATGTCTAATTTTGTGATGAAAAGGGCTGGTGATAAGCTTGATCAAGTGAGGATTGATTGAACGGCTGAACATTTGCGACAAATGCAAGAGGATCATTAGATGTTGTTGGATTGAGTTTTTCCCTCAGTTGGCGATCATAGACAGCATGCTTTTCATGTTGTTGTAAGTAAGCATACAGCTGCTCATAGTTGGTCTGTCTCAATCCTTTGTTGAGCTTCACGGCTGTAACAAATCTATCCCACTCGGGAGACATGTTGTTCACAAACTTAGAATTGAGTTGGATATTTGGCATTGTCATCCTGATGATCCTCATGTCATTCACAAGCTTGTGAAATCTCACATAATAGTCAGTGATGTTTTCGCCAGGATTCATCTTGAAATGCTCAAACTCATCATACAACTGAGATTCACGATCTTCTTTGGTCAGTTCAGATCCAGCCAGAAGCATTTTGACATTGTCCCAAACAGCTTTGGCTTCAGTGTTGAAGTTGATGAGCTTGTATACGTCTTTGGGAAGTCCTTGAATCACAATGTTAGACGCTCTAATGTCAGCATCATAACGCTTCTTTTCCTCCTCATTAAGATCGTTGTAAGTACGTGGCCTGTCGATTCCAAGAGTGACAGTTCCATCTTCACCGGTAGTGACAGCATCTCTAGTGGTGCCCATTTGAAAAGGTGCTTCATCAATGGATTTAAGAATGTTAAATCCATTCTCTTTTCCCAAGCAGTAAAGTCGTATTCTTTGTGCCCATGATTCATAGTCCGTCCTATCAAGCATAGGAGGGCGGGTATCGGACCCGGCAGCTTGGATGTCATCAGAAGAAGTGCTTGCCATGATGTAGTCTTGCACGGGATTTTACAATTCAGTGATTTAAACCGAGAAATAGATTCTTTTGCAGGATTTTACAAAAATCAAGAATAAACCGTGATTTGATTACCTGAATGTATTATGATGAAGGTTTGGAGTGATAATGATTGGTGATTGTTCGTAAGATTCGGTGAATTGTGGTTGTTGTTAAGTTAACTTGTGATTAGGTCAGGTTGTCTTGGGTTTACGTACTGATTTGGACAAGGCACAATCAGGAGATCAATACAAAACTCAATGAAGAAGTTTGATCAAAATGCAGTCAACTTATGAATCAAACCGCAATCAGGATATGACAAAACTCAGTGAACCAAATCGCAGACGTCCAAAACGCAACAATGTCAAAACTCACCACCTCAAAATGCAATAGGTCAAACCGCAGTTTGAACCAAAACGCAGAGACAACAAACCGCATATAGCAACACTCAAACCGCAACCTGAAAAATATTCCAAACCGCAATACCCAAAACCCAATTAAAGGCAAACCGCAGATCCTTGGAAAAACGCAGACATCACAAACAAAACGCAAAGTACCAAACCGCAACTAGATATAAAACGCATAAGACCAAACCGCAGAAAACTACAAACCGCAGAAGGCCATAAACCGCAGAAGACCAAACCTCAGTCACAACCAGACAAAACGCAACAGACAAAACTGTCGCTATCACTGCGTTTTGTCTTTTTTCCCTTTTCAGTTAAAAACCAAAACGCAACCTGAATCTTACCAAACCGCAACCTACAATTTCCAAAAACTATCACAAAACGCAGGCAAGAATGTACTTTCGAAAGTCAAACCGCAGTGAGGAAACTCACTTCAATCTTCCAACAAGACCAGAAAATAAGCCGTGTATCACCACTAAACACTACTAGATATTGTAGAACACCTAAGAATTCAAAGTATTAACTAATTTAATCAAAAAAAACGATTAAACCTAGGTGTTTTCTTTCTATTCAAGCCGAGCCATAAAAACAAGACAGAAAACTCCAAAAACACACCACAAATCCGTGAACATGTAATCACTCGAACCTAACCTGGGCTCTTGATACCAATTGTAACATGTTCACAATAATAACACACAGGATATGTTGAGATTCGGCCTAGTTTATAGAGAGAGAAAGAGATGAGAAGTTGGGAACTTAGTGAGAGAAAATGAAGGTGTATTAGATTGTAAGAGAAGTTCCAACCCTTCCCATGTGTGGGAAGGGGCATTTATACTACAAACTTGGGGGTGTGACAGACGCCCCGTGTGGGCTGTGGAGTGAGCTGACAGTGGGTAAAGACCCGACCCAACTCCACGAATACTATAATAACTAAACTAATACTAATAATCCTACGAGCTACTTAATGCTAATAGATACTCGGGGTGACCGAGTCTTTCACTTGAATATTTATATTCCTAACAACACCTATCACAACCATGCTTGTAGCTATTTGCTTCCACAAAATCATATTTGAGTTACACTTCTTCAACTCAAATTCCATCTTTGACTTATAGTTGACCAACATTTGTTCAAGTATAACAATCCTCTCTTGATTGATTATGTCCATCTCAAACCTAGCAGTTGCATGCTCAAACACATCCCTTTCTTCTGGATTCATGCTCATGTACATCTCATACATGGTGGACACGTACCACTCACTATTGAGAGGCTTATCAATCCAATAAAAGGTATCACACTGTTGACCAGAAACCTATAACACATAAACAAACAAAACACACAAAAAAGATTAAACATTGCCCAGAAAAGTATTAAACTTTAGATCGTAACACATACTGATGGATTAGGACAACACGAGAAGCGTCCTCGAGGGTTTAGCTGAGTCTAGGCCACAGGCTTAGCAAGTGGAAGAGCACATCTGCAATGGGTTGGTGGTGCACGAAGGCGAAAACGGCTGTTGGTGGAAGATGACGACGACATTATGATTTATTTAGGTTGTGTAAATTACGGTTAGTGGGGATTTTTTTTGGGGGGGGGGGGGGATGAGGTATGGGGTATATATGGAGGGAAAAGGTTGATGGGTAGTTAGTACTTTAAAGGCCCACTTAGAGCATAAAAACAAAATATAAAGGCCACGTGGAATTAACTTCTTGGTATCCGGTTACCACTCCAAAAAACTACCAACATGTGAATTATTTTAAATGTTAATTGCTTGCAATGAGACAATATGAGGTATGTTACCTACATTGGGACACTGGAATGATTACGCTATGTTTTTATGGACTTTGCCTTTATAAAAAATGTACACCTAATGGTTACTTTTTGTGTTCGTTGGCATTTTGCTTCCTCTTTGCAACTCGGTCATCCAAACTACTAACTTCTCACAAAATACGCACAACCACACGTTGTGGTGGTGGTGGTGTTTTAAGTTATAAAGTTGACTGACACACTTTCTTTTCTCATTTGCACATTTTATTGTAATATGCATAGAAGCATCATATTCGTTCAAAAAAATTATATAAAAGCATCATATAATAAATGTACAATTGCTAATCGCACAAGTTTATGCGTGCAAATGAAATATTAACGAGATTTGAACCCGCAACTTATAAGTTGATGAGCAACTCGCGTACTGCTAGACAAAAACCTCGAGTCGTCACACCCAACTTGATCGGCTTTAAAGAGACTTACGTGTGCGCATATCCTTGCAATCAATCAAAGATTTCCTAATACACATTTCATTATCCAATGGTTACGCATTTAATAGTACCAGTAGTTATTAACATACCTTCGTTCAGAAAGTTATTAACATACCACCTATATATAAAGTCGTCATTTACTTTTAAATCATTCACTGTACTTCCTTGTGACCTCTCTAAACCAATCTTTGAAATTATGTTCCGTTAAGCGGCACTAGGATAGGTAAAATGATAGAATGTCACACGAAAAAAAGTAAACTGGATAGCGTCCTTGTGGTTTTTTTTGCTTTGGTACAAACTATCAATACTAGAATCTATTGATCTTAAACACAAATGTAAAAGTAAAATTTAACGAAAACGAATATTAAAAAAAAATAACGAAAACCAAAATTTTGAAACCAACATTAGAAACTATTGATCTTAATCAAATTTGCTTTGGTACAAACAATCGATATTAGGATACATGCAATAGATGGTGAGCCATAACCCTCACGCTTACGAGCCACCATCATTAAAACCCCCCTCCCTTCATGCGTGACACAAGAAAAAAGAGGAGAGAATGGTTATCACTCTTGCCATTCACTTTTTTCTTTTTGTGTGTGTGCGAGTGAGTGAATGGTATGTAAGTTATATTTGTATAAAGTGAGTTATTTCTTTAATATGAAAGAAGTGATGACTATTGAAGCTGAAATGTGTGGAAAGTGATGTTGTGCTGAATTGTGATGTGACACTAATGTGTGTGAGTGAGATATTTTTGTGATGTGACTATGAGGAGAAAGTGGTGGCCACCTTCGCCATTCACTTTTTTTGTGTGTGTAAGCGTGTGGAGGTATTTTATAAAGTAGAGTAAATTACAAAGATGGTCCCTGTGGTTTGCGTTAACTCACACTCTTGGTCCCTTGACTTTTTTTTTTTGATTTTTTTTTTGCACGTACAGACACCAACTCTGAAACCCTTAACACCCATGATCCCTTGACCAAACGACGTTAGGTTTGATTGTTAAATACCCCTCATGTGACTTGCCCATGAGGGCAAAATAGTCTTTTAATGTCTAACCACAGGGACCATATGTGTAAACCACTGGGACCATATGTGTAAACCACTAGGACCATCTTTGTAATTTACTCTTTTCTAAAATACAAAAACACATACAAGATCCAACCACCACCATCTCCGGTCACACCACCTCCAGTCACACCACCTCCGGCCATCACCACCACCCTCTACCACCATACAACCATCACCACCACCCTCCACCACCACCACCACCCTCTACCACCATACAACCACCACTGTTCAACACGACATTTTTTTAATTTTGCAAACCTTTTTTTACCCTTTCTCTTCTTCACCGGCTATCACCACCACCTCCCACCTCCAACACAACCACCACTTCCGACCATAACAACCTAAAACCCCAATTTCACTAAAACCATACATTACTAGAAAAACCTTTTTGATATGCCAACATGTTCCTGTGTTTTTCAAGCAATAATACACCAAAAACAAACATATCCCATAAGCTAATTTCAGCCAACCAACACTTAAACTCACAAATCACTATTTCGAATGATATAAACCCTAAAAATTCAATTCTACAAATCTCTTGGATTATACAAAATGAAGAAAAACTTATTAATAATAGGAGGCACTAACATTTATTAAAATCATATTCAGAATCATTAGATTTATCAATCGCATTCACATACCATTCATCTAATCCACTTCATATGTTGCTTCAAGTAGTTCATAATGTTGTACCCTTTAAAGTTGACTTGCAAACTAGGCTTGGGTTTGACTCTGTTTCTAATACATTTGGCCAAGTCTGCATTTTTTAACACTATTAGTAATTGTTATATAATATGTTGTTGTTTAATAATATTGTTAGTAGTGGTCATGTGGATTGTTTATAGGGTTCGTTTAGATGATAAAGGGGGTGTTTGTATCATTATTATGTTGGGATGGGATAGTTTTTAATGTATAAGATTTGCTTGATTTGCCTCCTCCAGCATAATCTACAAACACGGCTTGCTTATTAAAATTGCTCATATGTTTGAACCGTTATTTGGTTTTGATTACAGATCTCCTAGCTGTTAAACGTTGATGTTTCCTTTTGAATCTTGGTGTTTAGGTAATTAAAGAGGCGTTTAGATAAACGTTTACAAAGTGATTATTAGAACTTGAAGCACGAGAATTAGAGAAAATAGTTCAAACTAATTTTATTTTGTTTTTATTTTGGGCAAATGCTAAAAAAAATACATCGAAGTTGACATTTTTTGCGATTGTATGGTGCCACTTTTTTTTTTGGTAAATGTATGACTAAAGTATTGAATTGGGTCATTGTGGGCATCGAACTTGATACTTTTTGTTATTGTATGTATCACGTCAGCTAAACGTCACATCGTTAGTCCTTTATACTAACGGCCGTTAGTAAATAACTTACAATTCCGTTTTCTTATGTTTTTATACATTTTCAGACATTTTCGTCCGTTTTTACACGTTTTCGTCCGTTTTTACACGTTTTCATCAAATTGTTTTGCGTTTTCGTCCGTTTTTTACGTTTTTGTCTGTTTTTACGTTTTCATCTGTTTTTACACGTTTTCGTCCGTTTCCATCAATTCTTTTGCATTTTCGTCCGTTTTTTTACGTTTTCGTCTGTTTTTACATGTTTTAGTCTGTTTTTACATGTTTTAGTCCGCTTTTACACTTTTCGTCCCATTTTTTACGTTTTTGTCTGCTTTTACGTTTTCGTCCGCGTTTTTACACGTTTTCGTCCGTTTTAACACGTTTTCGTCCGTTTTTACAAGTTTTAGTCATTTTACATCAATTTTTTTGCGTTTTCGTCTATTTTTTTATTTTTTGTCTGTTTTTACGTTTTTGTCTGTTTTTACACGTTTTCGTCCATTTTTACACGGACGAAAACGTACGAAACGAAAAAAAAAGGGACAAAAACGGACGAACACGTGTAAAAATGGACGAAAACGGACGAAATAGACTAAAACGTTAAAACAGAAGAAAACGCAAAAAAATTGATGAAAACGGACTAAAACGTGTAAAACGGACGAAAACGTGTAAAAACGCGGACGAAAACGTAAAAACAGATGAAAACATAAAAAATGGACGAAAACGTGTAAAAACGGACTAAAACGTGTAAAAACAGACGAAAATGTAAAAACAGACGAAAACGTAAAAAAACAGACGAAAACGCAAAAATATTGATGAAAACGAACTAAAACGTGTAAAAACGGACGAAAACGTGTAAAAACGCCGACGAAAACGTGTAAAAACAGACGAAAACATGTAAAGACAGACGAAAACATGTAAAAACAGACGAAAACGTAAAAAAACAGACGAAAAAGCAAAAAAAATTGATGAAAATGTGTAAAAACGGACGAAAACGTAAAAACACGGACGAAAACGTCTGAAAATGTATAAAAACGTAAGAAAACAGAATTGTAAGTTATTTACTAACGGCCATTAGTATAAAGGACTAACGATGTGACGTTTAGCTGACGTGATACATACAATAACAAAAAGTATCAAGTTCGATGCCCACAATGACCCAATTCAATACTTTAGTCATACATTCAAAAAAAAAATGTGGCACCATACAATCGCAAAAAATGTCAACTTCGATGTATTTTTTTAGCATTTGCCCTTTTATTTTTTGTCGAAAACTAGGTTTTTTAGCCGGAATTCATGGTGTTTGGCCGGAGGTGGTGCGACCGGAGATGGTGGTGGTTGGATCTTGTATGTGTTTTTGTATTTTAGAAAAGAGTAAATTACAAAGATGGTCCCTGTGGTTTACACATATGGTCCCTGTGGTTAGACATTAAAAGACTATTTTGCCATCATGTGCAAGTCACATGAGGGGTATTTAACAGTCAAACCTAACGTCGTTTGGTCAAGGGATCGTGGCTGTACGTTTAAGGGTTTCAGAGTTCGTGGCTGTATGTGCAAAAAAAAGTCAAGGGACCAAGAGTGTGAGTGAATGCAAACCACGGGGACCATCTTTGTAATTTACTCTATAAAGTATATTTGTATAAAATGAAGTATTGTGTGAAAGTGAGAGCAATGTTGATCATTAAAACTAAAAGATGAATAGAGTGATGATTTGGTGAATTGTGATACGACTTGATGTGAAAGTCAGAAAAATAATGACTATTGTGTTTAGTCTTTTGGATATCGACTTTACTTTATTTAAGAGTAAACTGCAAAAAATGTCCCTGAATTTTGTCAAAATTGGGAAAGATGTAATCGAAAAAAAACTGCAAATATTGTCCCTAACGTTTCAATTTTCTGCAAGTTGTGTCCTTGTCACATTACTGTAGTTGCAAATTTAGTTTTTTGACTAACGCTCGTTAGGAAATCTCGTTAAATGTCGTGTGAAATGACTATTTTACCCTCACCTACTACAGGGACTTTTTTTGCCCGTGTGAAATGACTATTTTACCCTTGCCTACTCGGGACACTTTTTGCAAAAACATTTTTTATAGTTTACTATTCATTTTCTTTTTCACTTCCCATCACCACCACTCTTCATCTTCATCTTCTCAGTGAGAAAACCCAGAGTCCGACCATTTTTTTATTATTTTTTAACTTTTATAAGTTGATGAGATGTTGACCAAAAGGTTACACGTACAAATAATTGAATTATAGTATAGTAATTAAAAGTCAAAATGTATTAAATTTTTTTACAGTAAGCTGCAAAAGAGAAATAAGCAAAGGTAGGATGAGTAGTCTACTCTCTTTATTTTTCAAGAAGTTTAACCCAGTTCATATCATATCATCCTCAAAGATTAAACAAAAATCAACCAAAAACAAAAACAAACCACAACTCTTAAAACAAGATCTCAGGTTTTCAGCTTCATTACTAATCTTTAAAGATCTTGAAGTTTATAAAGAATCTATCTTTAATCTGTGGATTAAAAGAAACCAAGATCAAACAAAACCATAACAAGAATTAATCCTTGTTCGATTTATCTTAACCAAACTCCATTATCAGATTTGTAGGTGTTTTCAAGATCCGAAAACCATACAAGAAGCCACAACAAGATTTGTAGATATTGTGTTGTGTGTTTGGGATTGGTGTGTGGTTTCTGGTTTTGGGGAAATGAGATGAAGTGGATTTGAGGCTTTTTGAACCAGCCACCACACACGACCACCACCACCAACGTTGTCCAACCTAAGACCACCACTGCTCAAAAACAACTGCCGACCAGCCTGCCACCACCACCGGTAACGCCCTGACTAGGGGTGTAATCGAGCCGTGCTAAGCCCGAGCTAGACAAGGCTCGAGCTCAGCTCGAAAAATAAAAGGTTGGCTCGAGCTCGGCTCGATTGCTCGTCAAGCTTTTACCATCCAAGATTGAGCTCAGCTCGAGTAGAATTCGAGCAAAGCTCGAGCTTAGCTTGAAAAGCTCAAAATTATATATATGAAAAGCTCGAATCTGTGCCAACTGTATTTGCAATTGAACTGAACTCGAACAAAATAGCAGATACATCATTCCGTGTCAAAACTAATTGCAAATTGCAACTGCTACAAAAAAAATATAGTCTTCACACAGAACTTGTACATGATTTTGAATCACAAACTGGAAGAGAAATATTTGAACGTTTGAAAACCAAATTAGATATTTTTAAGACTAATAAAACAAACAATAAAATTCTCATAACTAAGGCCAACATTAGGGTTTAAAGGGTACGTCTAGAATATAATATTTTATCCTTTATGAAGTTAGTTCTTATAAGTAAGTTAATATTCAAATCAACTCTTATTTACATATTTAAAAATAATATGAATATATATATATATATATATATATATATATATATATATATATATATATATATATATATATATATATATATATATATATATAGGGTAGGGTTCTTTTCAGAACCAAGAAAAGGTCGAGAACTGCGAGAACCGGCATCAACCAATTAGATTTTTTTATATATTTATTTTTATTATTTAATTCAAAAGGGTATAATAGTAAAAATACATTTTTTTATTTCATTTTGATTTTTTTAAATAAAAAACGTTTTTTTTTAGTTCCTACATTTTAGGTTTTTTTTTTTTTTTTTTTTTTTTTTCTTTTTTTTTTTTTTTTTTTTTTTTTTTTAAGTAAAAAACGTTTTTTTTGTTCCTAAATTTTAGGATTTTTTATTATTATATTTTTTTCATTATACATGTTTAAAAATACATTATGCGCATATGTGTTTTGTAAAAAAAAAAATTAACTAATAACTACATTATGACAATTGTATTTTTCATTTATGCATATGTGTTTTGTATATGCACATGTATTTTTAAGAAATATTAAATAAATATAAATACAAACAACAAAACTTTAACATTAGATTTATGCAAGTTCAAAATTTACAAATTGTATTACTCTAGTGATATGATATTCAACATTATCACAAACGTCATTATATTTACACTTGTATTCAATTTTATTACAAAATATATGAAGCGTGCACATGTGCATAATCCAATGTCTTTAACAGTTGGTTCATCTTTTAGGCGTGCACATGTATTCCTCGCCTAGTTCAAGAACCCATGAAATCTGCACATGTGTTTTTAATCCTTGTGCACATGTGTTTTTATCGTCTCGCTCATCTTAAATGATACAAGTCTGTGCCAACATCTACAACGTCAAGTAACCTGCCACCATCATTGACATAACCAAGTTTACTTATATTAGATTCAACAAACCCATCGACTCAACATGCCAAATCTTTTCTTTAAAAAAATAAATAATATATATGCACAATCTTTACTTATATCAAGCACAAATGGTACCTGTGCACATGTATCTCGGGATGCTCACTACCATAAAACCATACCAAACCTACATCCAGAAACAAACTAAATTAAGTTTCCACCATGTAAAACAAAAGTCGAGTCACGCGAACAAAAGTCGAGTCACGCAAACATGATGAAAATTTAGCTTAAGAACAAACTACTTATTACAGTCTCATAACAAAAGTCGAGTCACGCGACATATGAACAACGTACAAAAAATAAAAACAAAAACTCACCACCTTCTTTCTTCGCCAATTGCTAAATAAGGAACAAAGAGCCACCTGTTAAAAAATTAAATCAACAAGTCTCAGCCTAGCCTATGCACTGACACAAATATTTACAATTATGAACATAAAACAAAGAATTATTTGGTGGCATTTGAGGCTGTTAGGATCTCTGAGAAATAAGGAATTTCTCATTGTTTCCGATAGTGAAGCTGGTTCCTGCCGATAGTTATTCATTGCTGCTGCGGTTGGTTCCTGCCGATAGTTTATTTTCGTTTCTGCCGATAGTGTTTATTGCTGCGGATATTATTGTTTGTTATCCGTATGTTTAGAAAGTTTGTTAGATTTATTTTTAGAAGAGATCATGTTTATCTCTTCACACGTTTTCTTGTATGACGGGTTAGGGTTAGGGTTTTTATGAATATAAAAGAAACATCCCGTCTATGTCTAAGGTATCGATTACAATATTCAATAACATAATTTCTTAGTTCATAGTCTGATCCATAGAGGATCATTGTCTTTTATTATTTTCTTCTTTACATTCTTGTTGTTTAGTTTCCGCATAAACACAAGTCTTACTCCTAGAGGTTCTCGTTTAACCTAGCTCAATCAAGCTCGAAGTTCTCGATCCTACAAGTGGTATCAAAGCCTGGTGAGGATCTCTGATAAAGAAGGAAACATTGTTAAATCGTCTCTCTTGAACCTTTTCACAATGTCGCTATCAGGAGATAGATTTGAAATGTGCGCAAGGAAGATTAGGAGTCTGTTCCATAATAAGTCTATGGAAAAGCTGACTGAAAATGATGAATCCTATGAGGCAAAGGAAAATTTGGAAGAATATGCTCTAATGGGATTCCCATCACAGGTACAAAGATGTAATCCTGCTTGTCAAGAATTATACTCAACTCTTAATAAAGAATATGATGACATGAAATCTAAGTATAATGAATACTTTATTAAGGTTCAAGCTTATGATAATGCGGTTAAAACCTTAGAAAAACAAAAGGTTTGGTTCCAAAAGAATCAGTTAGCTTATGAGGAAAAGATTAAGGTTTTACAGAGAGATTTAAGAAATACTGCTAATGAACTTAAATATTCTGAATCTCAAAATACTAAGGTCATGTTAGAAAATCAGGATTTGCAGACTAAGCTAGACAATTCCTTGGCTAGGTTTGATAAATGGAAAGACTCATCTAAAAACCTATACAGGTTAGTTGATAGTTCAATGTCTGTAAAAACTAAACGTGGCTTAGGGTTCGGTGACTACATAGGGCAAGATCAAGTCTTTGACCCTAATGAGTATAGTGTATTTGACCCTGAACCTGTTGACTATAAAATTCCTATAAAGTTTGTAAAAGAAGGAGGAATGAATGCAGTTCCTCCACCTATAAGAGGAGTTTTTATGCCTACCCCTGTCCATTCTCTCTCTGACATTGACTCAGATGAGTCACAAATGGTTTATGGTAAAAAGTCCAGAGACTTACCTGAACCTAATGAGTGTGTCTCTTGTTCCACAAATGACAAGTCCTCAGAAGCAGAGTCTAAAGACTTTGTTTCATGTGACTCAAGTGAAGAGTCATCCACACCCAAATATCATGAGTCCTCAAGTACATCTAATGATAAATATGCTTCTAAATCAGCCTGCTTAGACAACAGCTCAAGTAATTCTGTTAAAAACAAATGTGTCTCTAGTTCCTCTAGTGATAATGTTGTCTATATTAAGAAAAGTTATAGTAAGAACAAGGCTGTTAGGAAGAAGTCATGTTTTGTGTGTGGTAGTCAATATCATCTCATTAAAGATTGTAATTATCATGAGAAGAGAATGAAGATGAATGGTGGGCAACATCAGACCAGATCATTGTGGAGAAATGTTAAACAAATACCTCCATATTTTCCACAAGCAGTAGGAATGAACTCTTACAGGGCTCCCTTTCCTGCGGATAGACCTGATCCTGCAAGTACGTCTGTTTCTGCTGATATTCAAGGAACCATTCCTGCTGGTACCTCTTCATACTTTCAGAGGGATTTCAGGCCTGCCTATTATAATCCAATCTTTGGAGGGGGAATGGCTTACTCTCCATGGTTTCCTTGGTGATTGTCCTGTTTGTCTGATCATGTTGTTGTACTCTTCTTTGCTGGTTTTTAGGCGAGGCATTAGCCTAAGGGGAGGCTAATGCTTGTATATTTGTCTTGTTTCTCATTCTTTTATGTTTTATGTCTTGTGTTTTACTAACTTTGTGTTTCAGGATTTAGTATGTATTGTTCTACTAACTTTGTTTTGCAGCTATCAGTTTTTCATTGCTTGAAATAAAACACAAAATAAAATCTTCCATTCATTCTCTTGAGGTGATTACATCCAAAATCAAAAGACTATAGCTTCATAAAAAACAAACCATACAACAGACTACAGACACAAGCTACCTATTCCATCTTACCTTTTCCCTTGCCCATACAATCAGGCATGAACCTCCTACCCCTCTGACGACTAATTTCTTCATACACATGGGGGGCTGGAAGTGCCAACACCACTGGGAGTGGCTATCTTGGTTCAGGGGCTGGAGTTGAAGAGCTTGGGGTAGTTTGCCTCTGATGTGTTCTGGGGCGTGACCTTGCAGTTGGTTGGCTTGGCTGTGGAGTAGGGTGGCTTGATTGTGGAGTTGGCTGGCTTGGCTGAGGAGTTGGTCTGATGGGATGCTTTCTTTGTCTTGGATCTTGGCTTTCACGTTGTCGATTGTCTCGACTTCGAGGGTTAGGTTTTTCACGGCTAGAGTCTTCACGAAGATCTGCATTACCTTTTGGTACCGGTACTTTGTAGAAGGTAGCAGTTGTCCTTTCCATCTCTTCGGTGAGCAGAGCTACAGTTTTCTTCATCTCTTCTCTTAGCTTATCTGTAATGGGAAAATTGGGAGGATATGTCTCCCATTCACCCTGATAATAAGTCAAGGACTTCAACTCTGATGATCCTTCATCATCAGAGCTAGAGTACTCAAATGACGAAGGAGTAGATGGAAGAGGATCGGATAAATCCTCCTCAACCTTTGCCTTACCTTTGTTCTGAGAAGATGATGCAGTTTGGGGAAAGTAATTTTCCCACCCTGAATCATTGGAGGAGGAAGAATCTGATGAGATTTCGATGATTGGATTTTTGGATGAACTCATGATTTTGCTTGATTTGAAGATTATTGGTTAGGTTTGTGATAATGAAGTTATTTGATTTGAGGGTTATATAATGAGATGGAGATTAGTGCGAATTTATTGTTGGTTGGTATTGAGATTTAATTTTGGCGGTTTATTACTAATGACTGGATTTGGAAGGTTGACTTCGGTCAAACCACTTCATTCCTGCCGATTGACCAAGTGTGGCTACCGTTTGACTAATGGTTCCTGCTGACTATGTTAAATTTTGGGGAAGTTTGCTTAGTCAATTGGTCAATGATACATGCACGGAATTGCAGCGATTTAAATTGATATATTTGGCAACCCAACCTAAAATTGCACTTCTCTCATCTCAATTTCTCAAAATCCTTTCAAACCCTAATTCATTATTTTTCTCATTTCGAACCCTAGATCATTCATCTAATACAATGACTACTCTTCGCTACAAGGATGATCACAACAAGGTTGCATACTTAGAGTCTTCTTCTAGAAGTGATGGTTATGATGAGGTGTTAGCTTTTCTTCGTGGGTCATCTATTCAGTATGCACTCACTCATTGTCCTGTAACGGTGTATGATTAGCTGATTAAGCAGTTTTGGGCAACAGCTAAGGTTAGACACATTGTGGGAAGGGAGGACGACATTGTTGCCACCATTGATGAGCACGAAGTCATTATTACAGAGGGGTTGATTCGGGTACAACTTCGATTTCCTGAGGAGCATGGGGAATATGATCTTTCCAGGCAAGAAATCAATGATGGTATGGCTGCCATAGGTTATCCTGTCACTGGTAGTTGTACATTTTATAAAAATAAGCTGTCTCCTCAATGGAGATTTCTTGTTCATACGATACTCCAGTGTATGAGTATAAAGACTGGTGGTTGGGACCAATGTCCTAGTCCCATTGCGTCTGGTCTTGTTTGTCTGTCACAGGGTAGGATATATAATTGGGCCAAATATATTTTTGAAGGAATGATTGAAAATATCTCTAATGATAAAAACAGATTTTTAATGTATCCTAGATTTCTTCAAATTATCTTAGGTGTTCGAACAAATAACCCATCCCCTAAGATAGTGAATCGGATGACTCCCAAAATGTTTGCTCTGATGAAAATGAATTTTGCAGGCCAACATTTGCCATTATTACCTGCCATGTTACTAAATGCCAATCCTGCTGACAACCCAGATCCTGCTGACAATGTCAGTGTCCCACCATCACCCATTGCAGCTGATGCTAGTGCATCCAATGCTGCTGGTGAAGGGACTTCAGTTGCTGCTGATGCATCTGCATCTGTTGCTGCTGATGACCCATTACCACCATCACCTAGACCAGCCACACCTAGACCTGAGACTAATGTCCCTGATGAGCCCAGTGTCCAGACCACCACAGTTGTTACACCTGTTGTCCAACCCACACCCTCAATAGATATGCCTTCTGTTTCAAGGCTTTCATCTCCTAGTCCTTCTAGGCAGCCTTTTAGTGATGACATCCATACAGGGGGAGAATTTCATGTTTCTCCACCTAGATCCAATGAAGCTCCTAACACCTCAGGCATTCCTGCTGGTAGAGCTGAGGATGCTACTGATCTCACTTTTATGTCCCAGTTACTTGACAGGTCTGTGCCGAAAATTGAAGCATTGGAGTCAGAACTTAAAGAGACAAAAAGGGTTTTCAGTGAGAAGGTGGAAAATTTGGAAAAGGAGCTCAAGGACACTAAAGAGACTTTTGGTGAGATTATTCAAAAGCTAAATGAAAGGATCAGCTCTTTAGAAGCTCAACATCTGCAAAAGAAAAGAAGGATTGTGCTTTCTGAGTCTGAAGATGATCAGGCTGATATGTCATTTGATGGGCTGAATGTGCTGGCTTATGTTTCTCTTGATAGTTGATGAACTCAAATAAGTACATTTTATTACTATCATTTATCCTATTAATTTGACTTGTTTTACTATATTATGTATGAGGATTGATACTTAATCGTTTACTTTTGTAATTCTCAGTTGAAAACAAGCATTTGGTGAAACTTGGCGATTTTGGACTAATTATGGGGCAAAACATGCAAGAAGTTAAGAGTCTACTGAAATGTACAAGATCAAGACTAATCTGCTCCAGATGCACCGCATCTCACTTATGACATGCGCCGCATCACTATCAATATTTCACCAGATATGATCAAAGATACAAGAGGACATGCGCCGCATCCAAAGATAAAGATACGCCGCATCTTCTGGCGGTGTACGAATATTCCTGAATATTATAATCTTGGACCCCACGCGAAGTTAAGTAAATGCGCCGCATCTACTTACTAGATGCGCCGCATCTCACCCTCAGACAGAAACTATAAATACCCCAAAGACCAGACGAATTAAGAGTTCCGAAGTTTTAACAGAAGACCGAAGACCAGAAACCTAGGACGAATTCAGTCAAGGTAGCAGCACAAGACACACCCAAATCAAAGATACAAGAGCTGTAAGAAGGTGCTGCATGTGTTTAATTCATTAAGTAGTTTTGTTTTATTGTGTTAGTAAACTTTAATTCATCAAGATTGGTGGCTTGTGTAATGTGACAACGGAAAGATTGCACTCCCTTAAAACTGCTTTCTCATTAATTAAAGTTTATATGTTGATGTCATTGGTGACTTTTATTAGTGCATTGATAACCTCTGTGGCTAGCTGAGCGTTGATCGGGTCGCCATGCCTCTGCCCTCGCCTATTTATTAGATGCCTATGCATTCTATGGTCTGTAGAAAAGTAGGAGAAAGATAAATAGGATAGTCATAAGTAATCATTAAGGGTTTACTCGCCGATAAGATTAGAACCAACGAGAAAGGACTTAATCTCGGTGCGTTGCATCGAACTATACACTTCATATAACACTAGCAATAAAACAAGTGACAAACTACTTATCATAAGAACAACCCTCTTATTGTCTCGAGTATTTATCTATGTACGTGTGTGCTACTTGCTGATTCGTGCCTATTGGTTTAGTTTATTATTTAATTGCAACCAAATCGTGTCAGTCTCTCAGGCTGAACCCCCTTGCGTTAGATTAGATTGTACAGCTAACTTAATATATTAAAATACTGATTAGAATAACTAGATAATATGTTCCACTCTTAGTGATCGACACTCTACTTACCATTATATTCATACTGACCGGGTACAATGCTCGTTAGGTGTGTGTGTTATTGATAAGTCGGCTAAATATAAATTTAAAACTTGAGTAGGCATTAAAACTGCTAAACCGCAATGACACACGCAGCACATCAAGTTTTTGGCGCCGCTGCCGGGGAGTGAATTGTTATTATCTGTTAATTTGATTAGTATTTTAATTAGGTTTTTAATTTTTTTTTTATCTAACCGCTAATTTTGTTGTGTATTAGATTAATTTGCATTCATTGTACTATTTTGCATATTTTCTGTTTTTGTGTGTTATTTGTTTGCTTTTGTTTGTGTTTATTTTCGTGTGTTTTATTTGTTTTAATTTTTCGTATTTTTTTTGTGTTCTGCTATCGTTGTACTGGGCTAAATCGAACGATACGGCGCATCTGATTTATCAGATACGGCGTATTGCGTTCAATTTTTATAAAATACAACGCGTTTAATTAATTCGATACGACGCATCTTTTCCCCAAGATACGGCGTATCTGTTTTTGATAAAAAAAAATTTCTAAACGTTAACGCCATACGACGCATCTGCTCCTGCAGATACGGCGTATCTATTATTTTAATTAAAAACAGTTTTCGAATTATTAAACAGATACGGCGTATCGATTTTTATCGATACGGCGCATCTTCTGAATCAAAAATCTTGTATTTTGAAACGTAACGAAAATACGGCGCATTAACTTTCGTTAATACGACGCATTTAATTTTAAATAAATATCGATTTTTGATTAATTTAATTCGATACGGCGCATTCTTAATTTATAAGCGGCGTATCTATTTTCTGAATAAAATCTGATTTAATTTTAACGATTATTAGATACAGCGTATCCAACTTTTTGAATACGGCGCATCGTCTGCAGATATCAGTAACTTTAATTTTTCGTATTCCGTTTTCGTTGTTAATTTTCTGATATATTACTTTCTTGAGCATACCCTACTGATGCTTTTGTGTTGATTTCAGGAAGTGCATGACCAGGAGTTCGACTAAGAACTTGATTCAACCTTTCGAAGATCCTGAACGAGCCCTACATTCGCTTAAAAGGCTTTTCAACACAAGAAGCTTTGATCTTTCAAGTTCACTCGAGCTTGATTACTTTTCTGAAGAAAAAGAGGAAGTTGAAACAGAAACAATGGGCGAAAACACTACTATGGAGGAATACATGAACAGTACCCGTGCTGATTACACTTCAGGAGTTGCTAGACCAAAGTTTGATGATAAGTCAAAATTTGAGTTGAAGGGTTAGTTTCTCAAAGAGCTCAGAGAGAATGCTTTCAGTGGGACGGAACATGAGGATGCTAATGAGCATGTTGAAAAGGTCCTGGAGATTGCAGATTTGTTTACTTCAGAAGGAGTCACTGACGATCAACTCATGCTTAGAATCTTTCCAATCTCACTAAAAGGAGCTGCTAACAAGTGGCTAAGGAATGAACCTGCTAGTTCAATCACTACATGGGAAGGTTTGAAGAGCAAATTCCTGAAGAGATATTGTCCACCTGCTAAGACTGCTAAAAAAATGGAGGCTATCAACAGTTTCAAGCAAGAGCCTGATGAAACTCTTTATCAAGCTTGGGAACGATTTAAAGATTTATTAATAAAATGTCCTCAACACTATCTAACCCCTATGCAGGAGATAATATTGTTTTATCAAGGATTGGACGTGCCTACTAGACCGATTTTGGATGCTAAGGGAGCTGTACCTCAAATGAGTGCAACCAATGCCAGGAAAGCAATCCAAGACGCTGCTGATCATTCTCAAAAATGGCACGATGGGACCTCTACTAGATCTAAGAGCAGCACTAATTTTGACGGGATTGCTGCTATTCAAGCTCAATTGGATAAAATTAGTAGAGAGATGAAGAAGCGAGATGAAAGAGTGTATGCTGCCCAAGTTGGATGTGAAAAGTGCGAAGGACCTCACTACACTAAAGACTGCCCGAACAAGAATGAAAGTGAGACATTTGAAGAAGCATATTACACCCAATTTGGACAACCATTCTGACCTTCAGGGAGATTTAGGGAAGCTACACCGGGATTCTATCAAAAGAATAACTTCAATCCCGCTTATCAAGAAAGGAGGCAGACTTTAGATGACACTCTAAAGCAAATTATGGCCGATGCTGCTAAAAGACATGAAGAGAATACTGCTATGATCAAAGAAATCCGAGCTTCAACGGACACTACTACAAGAAATCAATGAGCTTCGATCAAAGCACTGGAACAACAAATTGGTCAAATGAGCAAAGTTCTTCAAGAAAGGGGATATGGAAGTTTACCTAGCTCAACCGAAACCAACCCAAGAGATCATGTCAAGGCCGTAAGCACCACTGAAGAAGTCACTCCTAACTTACCTAGAAGGTCGATGAATGGTGATGATGGTGCAAGACCCGAATTTTTCTTTAATTCTTCAATCAGTTTAAGGAGACTACTCAAAGAAAAGACAAAGATTGAAGAAAAGATCAAGGCAACAATGAAAGAAGAGAGCTCTGCAACCGACTTAAATGCCTTGCCTCATAAAGAAAAAGACCCAGGAAGTTTTACTCTACCTTGTTCTATTAATGATATATCTTTCAATAATGTGTTAGCTGACTTAGGAGTTAGCGTAAGTGTTATGCCTCTTAAGACATTCACTACCCTAGGACTAGGAAAATTAACACCAACTAAGTTACTTATTGAATTGGCTGATAAAACGGTAAAACGACCTGAAGGGATTGCTAATAATGTGCTAGTTAAGATTGAGAAGTTTATTTTTCCCGTAGACTTTGTTATATTAGACATGCCCGAGGATATTAAGATTCCTTTAATCCTTGGAAGACCTTTCTTGTCTACTGCCCGTGCTAAGATTGATGTGTTTAAAAGAAAAATCTCATTAAGGGTAGGGAATAATAAACTAGTCTATAAGTGTCAAGATCCTGTTAAGAGCATAATTAGAGGTGTCTATGTGCTAGGATTAAGAGAGCGTATGGACCTCGATCTTGAAGCTAGGCTTATGGGAGAAACATTGATTCAAAACAACTCAACTAATCCTAATCATGAGAACTTTGAGGAATTCATTGACCTTAATGTACCTACCGAACTTAGACGCGATGTTGTTAATGATTCCGATGATGAGTGGTATGATTGCGTAGTAATTAACAAACGTAGGAGAATAGTTGAGAAAACGTATTTGAATAATGATATGTTTATTGAACTACCACCCCACCTTGCTTATTTATGCCTATATGATAATAAGAATTTCCCGTCTATCATTTTGTCATCTCTGCCCGAAAGGGACAGGACTTTGTTTATACAGATATTAAAGAAAAATGGCGTGGAAATTAAGGACGAGCAAGGAGTGTTCAATATTACTGAATTGGCGATGAGGGAGCGCGATGTTTCCGACTCCTTCAATGATCGATATTAAAGAGCTGAACGTGAGTCTAACTTGAAGACTCTGGAATAAAGACAAGTGCTTACCGGGAGACAACCCGGATTTATCTTTTTATTATTCTGTTTTTGTGTCGAGTCAGTCAGGCCGCAGAGGATACGGCGCATCTCAATCCTGAGATGCGACGCATCTCCTGCAGATGGTCATATCTTATTTTATTTTTCTGCATTTTTATTTTCGAATTTAAAACTTTTTATCAGTTTATTTTAATGCGGCGCATCCCTGGTTAAGGATGCGACGCATCTTTTATTCTGATCCGTATTTATTCCAGACTCGATACGGCGTATCTTCTTCCATAAGATACGGCGCATCGACTGACCTGATGATTTTCATTTTTAATTTTTATGTTTTATTTTTACCTAACTACTAATGTGTTATGCAAGTTGAACCTTTCTTATCTTAGGTGTGTTTTGAAGCCTTGGTGGTATTATAGATTCCTGCATTTCCTGTGGATACATCGAATATTAAGCTTAAACGTTCTAATCCACAAGAAAGATGATTTTTGCTCTTATACAAATGGAGGATCATACCGAGCAAATCTCAGGGGAGTTTTTCTGTTCTAATTCTTTTATTTTCCAGTTTTTAACCTTTTATACAAACAACGAGGACGTTGTTTAACTTAAGTGGGGGGATTGGAGAATTAGAACACTTAACATTTACTTGTCCTAAACTTTTCAAAATATGCTTAAAATGTGCTTAATATATCAAAATTTAAAATTTTTAGCATGTTTTTGTTTAAAGTCTAAGTTGCATAGCTGCACACATGACGTTATTTTCAAAAAAAATTGTGATTTTTCAAAATTCACAAATCTATGAGTGTGCCGGTGACTTGTAAACTTTAGAACTTGGCTTGTATACTATTCGAGACCACCATAATAAGTATTATTTTATATAATTGGAATGACTTGTCTAAATTGGTAAATTTCTAGGATTACACCCAAATAGCCTTTATATGTTATGTGATATTAACTAACTACACTGGTTAGTTAACCCCCGTATAAACCCTTTTGTTACTCTCACTTTTAGAGTAAGATACCCTTAGAAAAACACTCAGATCCATTCCTTTCGTTTCTTACACCTTTGTTAAAATGTTTCGTTACACCCTTACACCTTAGCCTACCCTGTAGATTAGAATCCGTGGTTGGTTAATTGCTATAGGCAAAGTGTGTTTCCTTACATTACCTGTGTTCGTGTGCGTAATTCATTATCTATGGTTAGGTCGGGAAATTGCACAATGCAATTGGAGTGAAAGTAAATATTGTATATCTTTGAGTTTTTTTTTTTTTTTTTTTTTTTTTTTTTCGTGTGTTTACTACTTTCACTATTACCGTTATTTCTGAAGTCATGAAAAGTATGGAAAAATTATCCAGAATTATTGTTTTGGTGATGTGGTGAAATTTTACACATCTATGTTTATGTTTCTTAGAAAAAAAAAAAAAAAAAAAAAAAAAAAAAAAATAGAAAAGAAAAAGAAAAAGAAAAGTTGGATGTTTTTAACCAACGATGTAAAGTTATGTAAGTGGTCGATATCACCACTAGTTGTTATATATCTATGGATTGAATGGGAATTGGCAGTTATGGGAACGCCAATTAAGGTTTATTCTTTGATTAAGATCTTGTTGAGTATAATTCGTGTCTACCTAAAGCGTGTGTTTCAAGTGTTAAAGCGTGAGTTATTCAATGATATGAGTCTTATTCATGGGATGGTTGGGATAGTGATTAACCACACTTAGGATTTTAATTTATTTGTTTGTTTTGTTTGTTTTTCATTTTACACCAATTTATATCCCAAATATTATCCATACCCTATTATTCTTTATCCAACCAAACCTTTGATTTATTGAGATTAGGGATTTGAGCAATCTTAAGTATCGTAGTCGTGGATTCGGCTATGTATTTATGATTTTGTCGCCCTTTTTGATATATTATTATTGGTGAAGTTTGGACCTATCTTTAGCCTATTCGAGTTAAGGATTTGAGCAATTGCAAGTATCGTGTTCGTGGATTCGATCATGTATTTGTGATTTTGTCGCCTTTTCTGGAATTTGAGATCGATAGATATTAAGAATAATTAACCCTTAAGCCTAAAAACCCTTTTTACCGCTTTAGACTTGTTATTCCTTTGCTTTAGTGGTGGAGATGTCTATACTTGCCAAGCTTATGATAGAATATTCGTCGCGACTGGACAGTTAAACGATTAGATTTGCTTTTATCGAATTATTTTATTTTACTTCTAATTCGTTAAGTGTTTAGTTGTGTGATTATGACAAAAAATGAATACATGCTTAAATATAAAAATAAATCCTAACATCTTTAGGATACATTTTCATAAGATTAATTTTAAGGTTTACTTGGGGACAAGTAAAGTTCAAGTGGGGGGATATTTGATGAACTCAAATAAGTACATTTTATTACTATCATTTATCCTATTAATTTGACTTGTTTTACTATATTATGTATGAGGATTGATACTTAATCGTTTACTTTTGTAATTCTCAGTTGAAAACAAGCATTTGGTGAAACTTGGCGATTTTGGACTAATTATGGGGCAAAACATGCAAGAAGTTAAGAGTCTACTGAAATGTACAAGATCAAGACTAATCTGCTCCAGATGCGCCGCATCTCACTTATGACATGCGCCGCATCACTATCAATATTTCACCAGATACGATCCAAGATACAAGAGGACATGCGCCGCATCCAAAGATAAAGATACGCCGCATCTTCTGGCGGTGTACGAATATTCCTGAATATTATAATCTTGGACCCCACGCGAAGTTAAGTAAATGCGCCGCATCTACTTACTAGATGCGCCGCATCTCACCCTCAGACAGAAACTATAAATACCCCAAAGACCAGACGAATTAAGAGTTCCGAAGTTTTAACAGAAGACCGAAGACTAGAAACCTAGGACGAATTCAGTCAAGGTAGCAGCACAAGACACACCCAAATCAAAGATACAAGAGCTGTAAGAAGGTGCTGTGTAAAACCCAAAATTTAAAAACATGCAAAAATGACCAAAATACCCTCTAATTTTGAAATTTTAAGAACTTATGAAATATGCTATAAATTAAAACTTGAGTTATATAACATGTTATGACTCTAAACTATACGATATGAACATATAACCTAAAGTTTGTAATAATTAATTAGACACATAAACTATAAGTTATGAATATAAATTAATAAAACTAACATAAGGTACACTTAATATGAGTTTGTTACACAATTTAATCTTACATAAATCCTCTAGATACTCACACGTTAAATGAGTGGCAAGTCAAATATATTTAAAGATGTTACAATATCACTTTACACGTTTGAATTTGGGAAGAGAATATTATCTCCAATTACGCCTACAGGCTCGGCAACTTCCCATTTGTTCTCCTCAATTCACTTATATCTATCAACTGGATACAACCTTTTCTATTTCACATCCAAACCCTAAAAACTAAAATGACGGCAGTCTTTATTTTTTCTTCAAGGAGCCCTAGAGAGATACGCAACCAAAAAGGAGCAAGGGAGTGATCGGTGTTGTGGTGCGACCAGGTTCATGGGTATTGGTTTAGTTCGAAGAGTGTGAAGTTACTTCGAAGGGTTAATTTTTGGTTCTTGTACCTTTTATTCGTTCCTACATGCGACCCGAGGTATATCGATCTCTTTGATTTTCATATTCATCGACATGCGTATAATTTTGAAGCTAAGATAAAATGATATACGATCATCATGAAGTGGTCTGCATGCTAAGTATGTGTTTCGCCACTACGTTACATGAAAAACACATAAATATACACTATATGAAATCATGAAAACTGGGTGTGTTCATACCAAGGTTCTGTTTCTGTTTGTCTATTCGAAGACGTGTGCTGTATACGCTTTTGAAACGATCATATAAACCATAATATGGACTGTTGGATGACGAATATAGGGCCGATCATGTGTGGTGTGTTGTATGATGTGTTGTGCTCGTTAGTTGTATTTTGTGTGTGTATCGTATTTGTGATGGTGTAGGGCTGTTTAGCGTGAGGTAGGGTAGCCAAATTATGTGTGTCGTGTGCGTGCATTGTGTGTTAACGTGTGGGTGATCAGACCTGAGAAAGGTTAAGGACAAGGATGTTTTCCTTGTTAATCCTGTGTATTTCCTGATTTGTTGGACTGTCGAAGTTGTGGCTGTACGTGAAATTTTGGGGGGTTAAAAGAGGCCTAAAAACAGGTTTACAAACTAGTCTAAAAAGGGTATAAGTCATGGTAATGGGTGAGTTCAGACTTGCGTTGTGTGGGTCTTGTTTTGACTAGCTAAAAAGGAGTCGAGCAAGGTTTCATTTATGTTCGACTTTTCTTTGTTCTAGCCTTGGTGGGAATGGGTAAATTACATGAAAATATGCATTGGTCATTTATAAATAAAAGCATGCCGAGAATATAGAATGTGTAGGTCAGACATGGGGCTAGGTAACCTAGATAATTAATGTGATTTGAACCTACATAACGTGCGTATGGATCAGAATTTGAAATGGGTTAAATGTTGACGTGTGTCATGTGGTGGTGGGTGTTAAATAGTGTGCTCGTGTGTTAGCTCTTGAAGTGATATAGGCTGATGAGTAGTATATTTCTTATATCTTATTAACGTTAAATGTCTTGTGTGTGTGCTTTGCTCCGAGTACTATTAATCCGAAAGGTGTCTAACTTGTACATTATTAAATGTGACTGAAATCCTAAGTCCTTAATTGAACTAATTTACTTTTAACCCTTAACCTATGATATTGGTCATAAATAAACCCTAAACTTTAATAATTTACACATTTAACCCTAAACTTTGATAAATGACATATTAAACTCTAAACTTTGATATTAGTCATATTAAGCCTTTAACTTTACTTAATTATCATTTGTAACTTTAAAAGTTGGCTAATCATGAGTAATAACCTAAACTTACTATTATGGAAAGTTACTAAAAATAGAAAGTCGACTAAAACAAGTAATCCGAGTTTTAAAACGAGTATTTGAATAATAAGCCGATCATTAATTCTTGTAGATTCGCTGAAGATAGAGTGACTTCCTATTCTTATGTTACGGTTCGTGGGCGGTTTAAGGTACAGATACTCTGCCCTTTTTCAGTAAGGGTTCTCATATTCCATACATTGATTTTGAGTTGTGATTCAGTTAAGATTTTTCAAGCCATTGCTATGTTCCTTTTGAAGTGAACCTTTGATATTACTTTTGATATGACTTTGAGATGCACCTTTTGATATATGACCTTTTGTGATGACTTTGAGACCTGACTCTTAGTTTGATACCCGAGCCATTTTCTGTTTTTCCTAGCCAGGAAGGTAACCTGGCCATGTCTGTGATGCACCACTGGCATGACTCCCGTGTGGGGGAGTGATTTCTCACACCGTCCCTTTTATATTATCTGCCATGGCTACTTGACTTTGAGATTGACTTTGAGTTTTGGGGCGTATGGATTGCAATCCTAGATTTGTTTGTTTAGTGGATTTAACTATGACTTTGAGTATGACTTTGAGTATGACTTTGAGGTGACTGGTGCTTGTGTGCAATACACGCCTTTCACATTTTCTGGGAGCTGATCACTCCACTATTATGATACATGAGGACACCCCTCATATTATCTGGTTGCCTGAGAGGTATCCCCTCTGATTGTGAGACTATGACTTTGAGATGATGACTTTGAGATTTGACTTTGAGTTTTGGGCTCGTGGTAGATGACTATCCTATATTTTTCCTTACTATTCTTTTGCTTTGATTATGCCTTATGATATTTCCAGTGCTTCATTACATTTCTGTTTCGTATATGTATCTGTTCACTGAGCTTTTTAAGCTCAGCCGCACGTTTTCTTTTCGTGTGCGGCAGGTAATAAGCAGGACGACGGGTTTTGGGTATGAGTGAAGAGACTTTTGGACTTAGAAGACTTTGATAGTTATTCTGAAGTAGAGACCATTAGAAGGAGTTGCTTTTGCAGACTTAGTAATTAGCTTTTGTTTCCCTTGTATCCTTGTGTATTCAGTATTTCATTTGTAACCTTTGAGAATCTTTGTATTACTATTGAATGTATGTTTTGTTTGATCTGATATGAAGCCATTAATGTGATACTTCTACCCTTGCTGGGTTGGGGTGTTACAATTATGGTATCAGAGCGACAGGCTGCGATTCGTAATACATTACCCTTGACCTGTGTAAGTTAGGACCACTAAGTTTTCCCCTGTAGGCGCTCGTAAGATAACCTTTGAAAATTTTGCTTTAAGATTTCCCTATAGGAACCTAAGTTTTGACCAGTGAGGAATGGGTAGACTATAAGGCATTCGTTTAAGTATCTTTGCTTCTGCATCACTCTGATTCGTGCCTTGCTTTTGGTTAGATCCTGTTGATATCACTTTTGGAAAGCGAAAGCTTATGTTTTGCACCACCTAAGATTTGAACCTGATTAAATTTGGAAGGCATTGAGAAATTTCATAATAATTGCCGACACGGTTTGGATCCTTATCTTCAGATTTCTTTCATTAATCATTTTGATAAAGGCCCACGTTGCACTCTGATCATTTTGTTAATCACTTTGATGCCTATTCGGGCATTCTGAGAACCTTCATGGCGATGACGTATTGGATATGTTTGGTTATTTGTCTCTTGCTTTTGATAAGTATCTAAAAATCTTCCGACACTATTTGATTTCGTTTCACCCATCTCTGTCCTTATAAGAAGCCTTGTGGTGTGTAACCACGAGGATAAGAATGTTTTCCCTCTCACTTTTAAATGATAAAGATTTGACTTGTGATCCGTCTATCATGGGATAGTTAACTTCAATTTTATTCTGACAAGGAATCAGCTGATTGAGCATTCAAATATGGACAATTTCCCTTCTATGTCTCACCTTTAACGTTTGCATTAATTTTGAAACTCCCTATCATGATTACCGATTGATAAACCCTCTGCTATCACTATTACTCTGGAGTCTCTTGTGTTAATTTAGCGTTTATGAAGTTTTCCTAGAACCCATTTCGTACGCTAATGAATGAACCTCATCTTGGGAGCTATTTGGCACTTGAATCGTCTGAGCATGAACCTTGTATTGAACGCTATTGGGCACCCTGAATTTTCTGAAACACGATTTCTGATTGAACCACCAAGTTTCCCACCGGAGTGTAAAGTAAGTTTGCTTAAGTGCATTCTCCTGGCGTAATTCAGTTTTGTTCGCAATAAAGAAGAATGATGACAGGAGATAAGTATTGAATTCTGGAAGCTGAATCGTAATACTGTTAGGAACCAATATTCCTCCACCCTGAAACGACTATATGTTTGTTTAAATTCAGAGCGCGAAGTTTTTCCTTTCGGATGAATTGATCTTATTCTTGAAATCACCTTCCGTATTCATAAACGACTGCTATGACGGTTAGTGACGCTAATAGTATTAGTTAAAGCTCTGACGATCTTGGTAAATTTGATAGATGATATTTTCTCATGAGTACTGGGCATATGGTCATTTTATGACTTAATGGTACATTCAGAGACGAGGAAGAACATGAAAATCATTTTGCACCTTGTTAGAAATTTGACGATCATTTGTACATTCTGGGAGATTGATATTTGTTGATAACTGCGGAGGCTACCCCGAAGAGTGAAGACATTCCTTTCAAGACAGAAGTGTTGGCGATGCACAAGAAGAAATTCTGGTCAAGATCGCGAACCTGGAGCTGATGAAGACATGCAGTCTCACTTCCCTATTCATCTTGGTTGTACTAAGATGAATTGAGAGCGGAAGCAGACTGGATGATGAAGAGATTTAAAGATCGTGGCAGAAATCCACATTACTCCATCGCATTCCAAGAAGAACTGCAGGAGGCTCGACGAACCAGACACAAGTTCCCGATCTTGGTTTCACTTCCCGGCTGATGGACAGACGAAGACAGATTAACCGGACTTGAGGAGATTGGATGTGTTGAACGAACGAAAATTTGAAACAGACCCTTTATGCTTGGAAGAATTGATTCTATGAAGGCCGAAGTTCTGACGGCTAACTTTCATTTCCGTTGACCCTCTTAAGTTTCGTTATATCATAATAAGAACCTCTTAAGATTTAAGCTCCCTTGAAGCATTTCAGTTCGTATTTATCTTTTTGTATGTTCGGTGATGGCTTTGTTTTGGGAGGATTTGGCGAATTGTAGAAGATATGATGCTCGTGACGGCGTACCTCACTTCTGCTAAGCAATCTGGGATTTTGATACTCTTACGAATAGTTTTGTTTTTCCTTTTGACTATGGCAATTGATTTTGTTGACCTATGAGACTGTAGAAGTACTAGGTGGATTAAGATAGGTGGTTTTGATTACGATTTGAGATAAAGTATGACCATCATGAGGGCATATTTATATGATGCCAGTATTATGACGTCTGGCCAACGTGATAATACTTACATCATATAACGTGCACTTGTTGTGGGCATAGGATATCTTGGGGAGTACCTAAGAAGTTTAGAATTTTGAAATCCGTTGTATTATCCGCGAATAGTGAGACTTTAGGTTCATCCTATCTATGCGTATACTCTGCTTTCGTTCATTAGATATCTGATTGAGTTTGAACTCTCGATTTGCATTTGGTTGACCTCAGTTATAAGTATTGAACTCCTTTTAGAACTTCTTACTGTTGATGCAATTAATTCGATTTGAAATTCGTGTTCGTATTATATATGAGCTTTCTAAAGATTCGCCTATCATCCATTTTATGTTGCATGGATCTGTCGATTGAGATCAACTTATTTTGCCTCCTTCTGAGAAATTTGAACCCACCTCGTTTTGATCTGAGTCATGAGAAACTATTTGGTTTGAAGATCCTTTTTGGAAGAACCTCCTTGGGCGTGAGAATGTTGTGACAATCTTTTGCGATTTTCTGCGACTTCGTCTAACCTTGCGGCTTCAAATTTCGAGGACGAAATTTTCTTCTAGAGGGGAAGAAGTTGTAAAACCCAAAATTTAAAAACATGCAAAAATGACCAAAATACCCTCTAATTTTGAAATTTTAAGAACTTATGAAATATGCTATAAATTAAAACTTGAGTTATATAACATGTTATGACTCCAAACTATACGATATGAACATATAACCTAAAGTTTGTAATAATTAATTAGACACATAAACTATAAGTTATGAATATAAATTAATAAAACTAACATAAGGTACACTTAATATGAGTTTGTTACACAATTTAATCTTACATAAATCCTCTAGATACTCACACGTTAAATGAGTGGCAAGTCAAATATATTTAAAGATGTTACAATATCACTTTACACGTTTGAATTTGGGAAGAGAATATTATCTCCAATTACGCCTACAGGCTCGGCAACTTCCCATTTGTTCTCCTCAATTCACTTATATCTATCAACTGGATACAACCTTTTCTATTTCACATCCAAACCCTAAAAACTAAAATGACGGCAGTCTTTATTTTTTCTTCAAGGAGCCCTAGAGAGATACGCAACCAAAAAGGAGCAAGGGAGTGATCGGTGTTGTGGTGCGACCAGGTTCATGGGTATTGGTTTAGTTCGAAGAGTGTGAAGTTACTTCGAAGGGTTAATTTTTGGTTCTTGTACCTTTTATTCGTTCCTACATGCGACCCGAGGTATATCGATCTCTTTGATTTTCATATTCATCGACATGCGTATAATTTTGAAGCTAAGATAAAATGATATACGATCATCATGAAGTGGTCTGCATGCTAAGTATGTGTTTCGCCACTACGTTACATGAAAAACACATAAATATACACTATATGAAATCATGAAAACTGGGTGTGTTCATACCAAGGTTCTGTTTCTGTTTGTCTATTCGAAGACGTGTGCTGTATACGCTTTTGAAACGATCATATAAACCATAATATGGACTGTTGGATGACGAATATAGGGCCGATCATGTGTGGTGTGTTGTATGATGTGTTGTGCTCGTTAGTTGTATTTTGTGTGTGTATCGTATTTGTGATGGTGTAGGGCTGTTTAGCGTGAGGTAGGGTAGCCAAATTATGTGTGTCGTGTGCGTGCATTGTGTGTTAACGTGTGGGTGATCAGACCTGAGAAAGGTTAAGGACAAGGATGTTTTCCTTGTTAATCCTGTGTATTTCCTGATTTGTTGGACTGTCGAAGTTGTGGCTGTACGTGAAATTTTGGGGGGTTAAAAGAGGCCTAAAAACAGGTTTACAAACTAGTCTAAAAAGGGTATAAGTCATGGTAATGGGTGAGTTCAGACTTGCGTTGTGTGGGTCTTGTTTTGACTAGCTAAAAAGGAGTCGAGCAAGGTTTCATTTATGTTCGACTTTTCTTTGTTCTAGCCTTGGTGGGAATGGGTAAATTACATGAAAATATGCATTGGTCATTTATAAATAAAAGCATGCCGAGAATATAGAATGTGTAGGTCAGACATGGGGCTAGGTAACCTAGATAATTAATGTGATTTGAACCTACATAACGTGCGTATGGATCAGAATTTGAAATGGGTTAAATGTTGACGTGTGTCATGTGGTGGTGGGTGTTAAATAGTGTGCTCGTGTGTTAGCTCTTGAAGTGATATAGGCTGATGAGTAGTATATTTCTTATATCTTATTAACGTTAAATGTCTTGTGTGTGTGCTTTGCTCCGAGTACTATTAATCCGAAAGGTGTCTAACTTGTACATTATTAAATGTGACTGAAATCCTAAGTCCTTAATTGAACTAATTTACTTTTAACCCTTAACCTATGATATTGGTCATAAATAAACCCTAAACTTTAATAATTTACACATTTAACCCTAAACTTTGATAAATGACATATTAAACTCTAAACTTTGATATTAGTCATATTAAGCCTTTAACTTTACTTAATTATCATTTGTAACTTTAAAAGTTGGCTAATCATGAGTAATAACCTAAACTTACTATTATGGAAAGTTACTAAAAATAGAAAGTCGACTAAAACAAGTAATCCGAGTTTTAAAACGAGTATTTGAATAATAAGCCGATCATTAATTCTTGTAGATTCGCTGAAGATAGAGTGACTTCCTATTCTTATGTTACGGTTCGTGGGCGGTTTAAGGTACAGATACTCTGCCCTTTTTCAGTAAGGGTTCTCATATTCCATACATTGATTTTGAGTTGTGATTCAGTTAAGATTTTTCAAGCCATTGCTATGTTCCCTTTGAAGTGAACCTTTGATATTACTTTTGATATGACTTTGAGATGCACCTTTTGATATATGACCTTTTGTGATGACTTTGAGACCTGACTCTTAGTTTGATACCCGAGCCATTTTCTGTTTTTCCTAGCCAGGAAGGTAACCTGGCCATGTCTGTGATGCACCACTGGCATGACTCCCGTGTGGGGGAGTGATTTCTCACACCGTCCCTTTTATATTATCTGCCATGGCTACTTGACTTTGAGATTGACTTTGAGTTTTGGGGCGTATGGATTGCAATCCTAGATTTGTTTGTTTAGTGGATTTAACTATGACTTTGAGTATGACTTTGAGTATGACTTTGAGGTGACTGGTGCTTGTGTGCAATACACGCCTTTCACATTTTCTGGGAGCTGATCACTCCACTATTATGATACATGAGGACACCCCTCATATTATCTGGTTGCCTGAGAGGTATCCCCTCTGATTGTGAGACTATGACTTTGAGATGTTGACTTTGAGACTTGACTTTGAGTTTTGGGCTCGTGGTAGATGACTATCCTATATTTTTCCTTACTATTCTTTTGCTTTGATTTTACCTTATGATATTTCCAGTGCTTCATTACATTTCTATTTCGTATATGTATCTGTTCACTGAGCTTTTTAAGCTCAGCCGCACGTTTTCTTTTCGTGTACGGCAGGTAATAAGCAGGACGACGGGTTTTGGGTATGAGTGAAGAGACTTTTGGACTTAGAAGATTTTGATAGTTATTCTGAAGTAGAGACCATTAGAAGGAGTTGCTTTTGCAGACTTAGTAATTAGCTTTTGTTTCCCTTGTATCCTTGTGTATTCAGTATTAAATTTGTAACCTTTGAGAATCTTTGTATTACTATTGAATGTATGTTTTGTTTGATCTGATATGAAGCCATAAATGTGATACTTCTACCCTTGTCGGGTCGGGGTGTTACAAGAGCTGTAAGAAGGTGCTGCATGTGTTTAATTCATTAAGTAGTTTTGTTTTATTGTGTTAGTAAACTTTAATTCATCAAGATTGGTGGCTTGTGTAATGTGACAACGGAAAGATTGCACTCCCTTAAAACTGCTTTCTCATTAATTAAAGTTTATATGTTGATGTCATTGGTAACTTTTATTAGTGCATTGATAACCTCTGTGGCTAGCTGAGCGTTGATCGGGTCGCCATGCCTCTGCCCTCGCCTATTTATTAGATGCCTATGCATTCTATGGTCTGTAGAAAAGTAGGAGAAAGATAAATAGGATAGTCATAAGTAATCATTAAGGGTTTACTCGCCGATAAGATTAGAACCAACGAGAAAGGACTTAATCTCGGTGCGTTGCATCGAACTATACACTTCATATAACACTAGCAATAAAACAAGTGACAAACTACTTATCATAAGAACAGCCCTCTTATTGTCTCGAGTATTTATCTGTGTACGTGTGTGCTACTTGCTGATTCGTGCCTATTGGTTTAGTTTATTATTTAATTGCAACCAAATCGTGCCAGTCTCTCAGGCTGAACCCCCTTGCGTTAGATTAGATTGTACAGCTAACTTAATATATTAAAATACTGATTAGAATAACTAGATACTACGTTCCACTCTTAGTGATCGACACTCTACTTACCATTATATTCATACTGACCGGGTACACTGCTCGTTAGGTGTGTGTGTGTTATTGATAAGTCGGCTAAATATAAATTTAAAACTTGAGTAGGCATTAAAACTGCTAAACCGCAACGACACACGCAGCACATCAATAGTGCACACACTGAAGTGCCTACCTCTTCTGAGCATACTACAACTTCTAAACCTCAGGCTTTCTCAAGACCAAGGACCAGGCAGCCCTCAAGAGTTTCAGCTTTTGAGAAGTTTCAACCCACCATTGCTGCTGATGTCTCTGGTGTTGTGTCTGATGTTCCTGCTGGGGTTAGTACTGTTTCTTCTGATCCTAAGGTTCCTGGTACTACTGCTGGTAGCCCATCCATTGCTGCTGGTAGGGATACCATTCCCCCTGATGCAACACAAAATGATGAAGAGATAGCAAGACAGGTGAGTGCACAGGAAATTGCTACTGAACAAGCTAGACTAGCTCAGGTTGCTCAAGATGAGGAGCTTGCAAGGAAAATGTGTGCTGATGAGAGGAACATTGCTGGGATTATGAATAGCACAAGATCAGAAGATCTTACTTCAGAAGAGTTCAGTGAGCAAGTTGAATACTTGTTGGCTTCTGATATGATCATTAGAGCTCATGGGTTTATGATTCTTCAAAATTCAGAGTTGGGTATGGATGAAAAGTCAGATCAGCTCAAGGCATTTATCTTAAAGACTCATAGAGCATCCACTTGGAATGACTTGATGAATAGGATCAGTCAAAGGCAAAAGTCTGGTTATAAGATGCCTACAAACAAAGATAATGTCAAGTTTATGAAGGACTATCTGAAGAATCAGGCTAACTACAAGCTCAGTGACTTCAAAAGTTGGACTGATGCTGCCATTCAAAAGCTGTTTCTTGATACCTATGCAAGGATAAATTCTTCAGTCAAGACAGACATTCCACAAAGCAAGAAAAGAGAGCCTTCATCTTTAGAGTCTGTTGGGTCATGTAAAACCCAAGAATGCTTCGAACATGATTTGGACACAAATTAACTAAGTGTTAACTTAAACCGAGAACAATTCAAGTCACTGAGAGAACAGCCTCTCAGTGAGTCATCTTCAGGATGCTTACGGCGAATTCAAGAAGAAGGATTCACTACTCAGGAAGGCGGTACTCCCTGAGTAGGACTTAAGCCAAAGAAGAAGATGATGGATTCAGTGAGTATTGGATAAGAGCTCACTGAACCCCAGTCTCCTCAACCAACAAAGTGATTGAATGACTGAGGAACCAACGCCTGAAGAAAAGGCGGGAACAATAGGGAAAAGATCTGAGAAGATAAGAGTGTAAACCCAACACTCTTCTCTTGTCAGACTCAACCTTCCCTATTGCGGCTAAAAGTCATGGAGTGTCAGCCAACAACTCCCAAAGACTTATTTAGCCCTTTCCTATTGGTTCTTGGAAATGACAATTACTATTTGTAATTGTCAGACACGCAACCTCAACAACTTGTATTATATTTAATCACTTATACTTAGAATACTTGTGTATAAATAGAGCAACTGTGAGAGAAGTTAAGGTGTGCTTTGTATAATTAAAGTCTTGAACTTTTACAAAGGAACTTCTCTCCTACAAAGAGTATACAACTCACTGAGATAGCTCAGTTGGGTATATTGTTACCACTCAAGCAAAACTTGAGTTTCGATAGGAGACACCCCATACCCTTGTCTATTCAATCCCAAGTGTTTGTTCCGCAAAACACTTGGGTATAGATTCTTGGAATTATTTCTAATAAGAATTTAAACGTTGAAAAATATTGTTGTTTTTACATTCACGTTTTATAACTGTTAGAATAATCCTTAAACATTGTATTCGTCATTAACACCAATAGATTAACTTTCTAGTTAATTCTAATCGTGTAAAGGGACCAACAAGTGGTATCAGAGCCTCTGGTTTATAAAATCTTTTAAACTAACCAAGAGTGCTCTAGGTTTTTAAAACCAAGATCCTACTATGGCTGATATCAATGTACCCCAGCTAGTCGACAAAAAGGGTGGCAGCTACTCAGCTGTTGCACCCAGACTTGAAACTGGGAAATTTAGCAAATGGAAGAAGCGTATGATTTGCTATCTTACTGGTATGGAACCCTACTACATCACCTGTATCAGGGATGGCCCATTTGTCCCTAAGACTGGCACAGGGCTAAACAAGCCTGAAGCCCAATGGACCATAGATGAGAGGAGGGTGGTCAATCAAGACAACGCCTGAAAAGCATCCTTATATCATGTCTTCCTGACGATATAATGGAATCAGTCATCAACTGTCTAACAGCCAAGCAAACTTGGGATGACTTGGTAAACAGCTTTGAGGGTCCCTCAGATACCAAGGAAAATAGGGTCATGGACCTTAAACTTGAGTATAATACTTTCAGGGCAAAGGACTCTGAAAGTCTCTCACAGACCTACACCAGATACAAAACTTTGATAAATGAATTATCAAATGATGGTGTTGTACTGACCAAACATGAGACAAATGTTGGCTTTGTCAACAGTCTCCCTGAGAAGTGGCTCAACTTCTCACAAGGCCTGAGGAATGCTAACCACATTCAGACCCTTGAGCTCCCTGAAATTTATGGGAAGTTTGTCTATGAAGACAACTTGATCTCAAGGAGATACCCTGACTCAAAAACACATGAGTCCAAAAAGGCCTTAACCTCAACACCCATATCAACTGCTTTCTATTCTAATGGTGTTGTGCAGGATACTCAAGAGGTTTTTGAAGAAGAAATTGATGAAAGGACTGATGAGGAATACCTGAATGACCTGAACTTGGAATTCCAAGAGAGGGCACTCCTTGCTAGTTCAAAACGTTTCATTAAAAGAAATCAGTCCAACTTTACAAAATCAAAAGCAAATGAAATCACAGAATGCTTTAAATGTGGTAAAAAGGGTCATTTTGCTAAGGACTGTTATTCTAAAACTATCTCAGAACCCTCTTACAAATTTTCAGGAACTAGCAAGTTTCAACCTAAAATGTTTCAGTCCACCCAACAATACCAAAACAAGGGTCTAAAGGATTTTGAAACAAAATATAGGAATATCAAAGCTAAACTTGCACTTCTTGAAGCCAACCCCATATTGTCTCAGGCTGTTCAAACACCTAAACCTATTCAGACAAAGAACAAGGTTTTAATAGCTGAAGCATATGATTGGGATGATGAAGAAGTTTCCTCAGATGAGGAAATAAGAGTTAGTGCACTGATGGCACTTTCAGAAGAGGATCAGATGGCTGTGGGAAAAGGCCATGCTAGAAATGGAGAATGGGTCAACATCACCATGAAAAAGGTAAATACCTTACTTTCTATGGATGATGATTCTGATTGGCAGTCTTACATGAATTATATTTGTGTTGATTTAAAGTTTGTTGAAGAACAAAGACTTAACTTGCTCTCAAAATATAACAATATGGTGTCAGAATTGAACAAATGTAGAGATGAACTGCTTGTACTTAAGCAAGCCAAACTAGAAACAATAACTCTACAAATTCAGAACACTGAGATTTTGAAACAAAACCAAGTCCTTCAAACTGAACTTAACAAAGAAAAGGCTATCATTCAAAGCTGGACCAAGAAGAACCCTAAGGTTTTTGACACTATGGGATTAATCTCTCAGAAAACCATTGGCATTGACCCTCTTATGGTTGATCCAATTATGTGTCAAAATGAATTAAACTTTGTTCCAGCTGGCATATCTTTTGAGCAAGAAATGCTTCCCAAGTCAAATGACTAGATTGTCAGGGACAACCCAGTCAGTAAGTTACCAAACTTTGAGACTGGAAAGATCTTGCTTCCTGAAAGTCAGGCCTTGAAAAATATGCTAGGACTCACTGAAAAACTCAGTAAGCTTGAACTCACTGAACCAATCACTGAGTCCTTGGATGAGTCTGAATCAGAATCATACCCTCCACTTCCTCCACTGAATACCCTTCAGGGTGCTACACCTAACCTAGGCCTCCCACCTATGGTCTTCTCACCACACTCTCCTAAGGAGAGATCAGGAAGGGGAACAACCATCCTGAAGAGAGCAAACCTTGATGTCTCAGTAAATACTGATGACTCATCAACTTCAGTCCCTTCTGAAGAAACAACCCAAAGCCCTGACTCAAAAATTGATCAGTTGGCTGAAATGGTCAGGAAGCTAGGAGAGAAGATTGAATCTTCTGAGAAATCTTCTCAATCCAAGAAGGAACAAAAACCAACTTCCTCAAAAACCAAACCCAAACCCACCAAACCCCAGAAAAGATGTGAGCTATGCAACTATACAAATCATCTCACTGATGATTGCTATAGAGTCCTTTATTGCATGATTTGCAAAAAGGAAGATCACAGGACCTCTGATCATAAACAATGCTCAGTCATGTCAAACTTTTCAGGACTCAAGGCTCAGTGCCTGAACTACCCTTCTGATTCTAAGCAGAAACAGAAGCAAAAGGCCAAGCCTTTTCCTCCCTGCCCTTTGTGTGGGTTTAATGACCACCATCCTGACGATTGTCAATATGACAAACATGGTGAATCTAGTGGAAGCTCCACTCAGAAATCCTCAGGAAAAGACAAGGTCATTCAGTCAAGAAGAGGAATGAAGCAATCCTCTCAGACTACTGATGCTACCCCTACTACCAAATGCAAAACATGTGGTAGCTCAATCCACTCAACCACTGACCATGAATCAATTAATACTTTCATAAGGACCTACAATACCAAACCCTCCATGAAATGGAGTCCTAGAAAGAACTGACCTAGTTTACTATTTGTGCAGAAACATGCTAGGGACCCTATTTGGCATCTAGATAGTGGATGTTCAAGGAGCATGACTGGTGTTAAGGAGTGTCTGCACAAATATGTGGAAGAACCAGGACCCAAAGTGATATTTGCTGATAACTCATCATGTCTCACTGAAGGTTATGGTTCAGTTAACTGCAATGGTATTGTCTTTACTAGGATAGCATATGTAAATGGTCTTAAGTACAATCTGATCAGTGTCAGTCAACTATGTGATGCAAAGTACATAGTTCAGTTCGATGATAAGCAAGGAACCATCTTCAATGCAAATAAGGAAATTGTCCTCATTGCACCAAGGAGACAAGATGTTTATGTATTAGATATGTCAAGTCTAACTCAGGATGGAACATGTCTCTTTGCTAAGGCCACTGATGCACTCAACTGGCTTTGGCATAAGAGACTAACCCACCTGAACTTTAAGAACATTAACAATCTTGTAAAACAAAACAAGGTCCTTGGCTTACCATCACTTGTGTTTTCTAAGGATAAACCATGCTCAGCTTGTGAAAAAGGTAAACATCACAGAGCATCCTTTAAAACCAAAACCAACTTTTCCATCAGAAACTGCCTACATCTTCTTCATATGGATCTATTTGGACCTGTCAGTCCAAGGTCTATTAACCATGAGAAGTATACTCTGGTCATAGTGGATGAATACTCAAGATACACCTGGGTATTTTTCCTGATCAAAAAGAGTCAGGCAGCTGAAACAATCATGTCCTTTGTCAGGAACATTGAAAATCAAAATGACATTAAGGTCAAACAAATTAGAACTGACAATGGGACTGAGTTCAAAAATAATGAACTTGAATGTTTCTGTGATGAGAAAGGTATTTCCCAAAACTTTTCCTCTCCATACACACCTGAACAAAATGGTGTTGCTGAAAGGAAAAACAGAACACTCATTGAAGCTGCCAGGACAATGCTATGTGGATCAGTCCTTTCCAACCATTTTTGGACTGAAGCAGTCAAAACTGCCTGTTATACACAAAACAGATCCATAATTGTCAAGAGACATGGGAAAACCCCATATGAGTTATTCAAAGGAAGAATCCCTGACATCAGCTACTTTCATGTCTTTGGGTGTCCTGTGTTTATTCATAATCACAAGGATCACCTAGGAAAATTTGATGCAAAAGCTGATGATGGATACTTCCTGGGATACTCACTTGTCTCAAAAGCCTTCAAAGTGTTCAACACAAGGAGACAGCAGACTGAGGAAACATTTCATGTTACCTTTGATGAGAGCACTGATACAATCAGATTCTCAACTGCCTCAGTAGAAGAGATAGGAATTGATAATTCTTCTAGATATCCTCCTGATGAATATCTATCTGAAAACAACTCTTCTACTCAGTATCAAGAAGATGCTAACCTCTCCTACTACATTATCCCTCACAACCTACCAAACCCAACCATCACTGAGTTTATTGAAGCACATACAAGTACTGATGATATCCTTCAGTCTGAACAAAATACTCAGGACCCAAACAATCTCAGTGATGACTCAACCCACTTAGACACACAAGGAAATGGAAATCTTGTGTCTAATCCTGATCATACCCATCAGGCTTCTACAAGTTCTAACCCACTCCCAAGACCTCAGGATAGTTGGACCAGATCTCAGGATATAGAACTTGTCAATATCATTGGTGAGCCTTCTGAAGGCATGCTTACAAGAAGCATGGCTGCTGAACTGAGAGCAGCCTCATCCAATGAATGCCTATTTGTGGACTTCATTTCCACAATTGAACCCAAAAGTGTTAAAGAAGCACTTAAACATCCAAGTTGGGTTCAGGCCATGCATGATGAACTAGAACAATTTGACAGAAACAAGGTAATGACCTTGGTCAAATGTTCTGAGAATGTCTCAGTCATTGGCATGAAATGGGTATTCAAAAACAAAACTGATGAAAATGGCATAGTCATTAAAAACAAAGCCAGACTTGTAGCCAAAGGCTATAATCAACTAGAAGGCATTGACTATGAAGAAACATTTGCACCAGTAGCAAGGATGGAAGCCATCAGGATCTTCCTTGCTTTTGCTACATACATGAACTTCAAGGTATACCAAATGGATGTTAAAAGTGCATTCTTAAATGGTTCACTGAAAGAAGAAGTTTATGTTGAGCAACCTCCTGGATTTGAAAGCCATGAGTCTCCTGATCATGTCTATAAGCTTAACAAAGCCCTTTATGGACTGAAGCAAGCTCCCAGGGCATGGTATGAGACTCTCTCAGCCTTCTTAATCCAAAACAAATTTGTCAGAGGCAAGATAGACAACACATTGTTTATCTATAAGACAAATAATGATGTCATACTAGTACAAGTGTATGTTGATGACATCATCTTTGGCTCAACAAGTTTCAAACTTTGCAAACAATTTGAAAAACTAATGGCAAAGAAGTTTGAAATGAGCATGATGGGAGAACTGACATACTTTCTTGGTCTTCAGATCAAGCAGACTGATAGAGGAACCACTATCAGTCAAGAGAAGTATGTAAAGAATCTACTAAAGAAGTATGATCTCAGTGACTGTGCCTCAGTCAAAACTCCCATGGCTCCCCCAAACAACCTAGGTCCTGATCTAACTGGTAAACCAGTCAATCAAACTCTCTTTAGAGGAATGATAGGATCACTGATGTATCTACTTGCATCAAGGCCTGATATCCAATTCTCAGTATGTCTATGTGCCAGATATCAATCTGACCCAAGAGAATCTCATGTCACTGCTGTGAAAAGGATATTCAGGTACCTGAAGGGCACTCCTAACCTTGGATTATACTATCCAAAGTGCTCAGGACTTGATCTCAAAGGATACTCAGACTCTGACTATGCTGGATGCAACATGGATAGAAAAAGCACATCAGGCTCTTGCCAAATTCTTGGTGGAAAATTAGTCTGTTGGAGTGCTAAGAAGCAACAGTCAGTTGCCCTATCCTCAGCTGAGGCTGAATATGTTGCTGCAGCTAGTTGTTGTGCAAATGTACTCTGGATGAAAAGTCAACTCAGTGACTATGGAATTCAGTACAAGATGGTACCCATCTTTTGTGATAACACAAGTGCAATTGCAATCTCTAATAACCCTGTTCTTCATCAGAGAACAAAACATATTGATATCAGATATCACTTCATCAGGGACCATGTCATAAATGGTGACATTGAATTACACTTCATTCCTACTGAATATCAGTTAGCTGATATCTTCACCAAACCTTTGGATGAACCAACTTTCACAAGACTGAAAGCTGAATTAGGAATGTTGGATATAGAGAATCAGTCCACTGACTAATTTTTCTCTCTTCCAACTAAAAGTGTAAATTCTTAACATCTCAGGTCCCTGACTGAATATGTATATCAGTGAAAACATCTCACTGAAGCCTCTTCCTCAGGAACTAAACCCAAGTTCCTGAATCCTTGTCTCAGGAATCATTCCTCATTCCTGAGTCATCAGTGACTAATCCCAAGTCCCTGAAAACCAATCACTGAATGAAAAGTCATTCAGGACCCTGAAAAGGACATTAAATACTAACTTAAATGCTCTAAGTATCTAGTTAGTAAATGTCCGAGGTTGGTAACTGAACACATATTTAATTCAAGAATATTTGTTCTTTTTTAGCCTTTCTGGCTTCCACCTATGGGCCACCACATTCCCACTTGGCATTAAATGCCTCTCCAATCACATTTCAAATATGTGATGACTCATCTCTGCAAGTTGCACTTTTGCAGAACTGCTCAACTGTTCACCTCGACTGTTGCGCCAAACCAGGAAAGTGGAGTGTTGGCATTAAATGCGGATCCCAAAACTTATTATTCAAACCAATTTCCAAATAATTTTTTGAATAAATAAAGATTTGCTCAAATGACCAAAACACCCCCATCTCCTCTTTCCTATAAATACCCCAACCAGAAGAATACATACACACGTTTTTATAGAATTTTAAGCAAAACTCTGCCATTTTTATTCTCAAAAACAAATTGTGTGTGCATTCTTAAGCTTTAGAACCCCTTTAACCTTAGTCAAACCCAGACTTACCCATAAATGGCTTCTTCTAAAGCTGTGAAATATGCCCCCAACGTGGATTTCACAATGGAGGGTGTAGACCTAACCAAAAATAATGTGGTGGGAAATTTCTCATATCCACAAATCTACCCAGCCTACAAGAACGTTATGAAATATCTTCGTAATTGTTTTCTTGCAAAGGCTTTCACACATACCCCCTCAGTCATCTACCATGACTATTTGAGGGAATTCTGGTGTACGGCTGTGGCAACCAGCCCCAAAGACACCAAAGAGTCAATCATCACCTTCACGGTGATGAATGGGAGTAGAACCCTCTCCTTTGACTACTCAGCATTCATCAAAGCCACAGGCCTTGACTTTGCTGAAGTCTTTTCTCCCAACCCTACTGATCAGGACATAAAGAATGAACTGATCTTTCTTGCACCCCATGACCCCAGACGTCCAGGAATGTCTGTGGGAGGCTTACTGGAAAAGGCTCCAGTAGTCAAAACATGGTTCCACCCTATTTGGAGGATACTGATGACATTTGTCATTCAGGTCCTGGGTGGAAATAAATCCTCTACGGAACAGTTGAACTTATCACAACAATTGATGTTGTTCAGTCTCCTTGAGGGTACAAAAATAGACATCGGGGGAATAATCTTCCGAGACCTCGTTGCTAAGCTCTCAGGAAAACATAGGCAAAGGCACATGTCCTATCCTAGATTTGTTTCCTGTGTGCTTCAGGACCTACTCGGTTCTGACTATGTGAGGACTGATGCAGAAGGTACGAAGCCTGAGGTACTGCACAAGTCAAACTTCACTAGTGGCATCAGTGAGGTTACACTTATTGCCCTGACTGAATACATGCAATCAGTCATTCAGGGTAATGACGCTATCTCTCCAGTTCCTTCACCGACCAAAAAGGTGAAGAAGACAAAGAAGGGTCAGTCCAGCCAGGTGGTTAGACCCAAGCCACTCGCCACTGAGACTGATCCTCAAAACCAATTCAACCTTAAAAAGAGGTTGAAAAAGGCCGAGACCTCTGAGACACCCATTTCTGAGACCCTCTTGACCTCAAAACAAAGGCCAACGGAAGTCACTGAGCAATCATCCTCAGTGACCTCGGGCACACCCATTCCACATGGTCCAACTGACATAAACAAGTCAGAAGGATCAGGAAGCATTCCCCCCTCACATCCCGATGAAGGTACTGATAAATCACAATCAGTGCCCAAGGGAGGAAAGGGTCCTGAACCCTCGGTAGGGCAGCACCACCCTACTGGGAAGAGGACCCACACCCTCTCACATCCCGATGAAGGAGCTGTCAAAAAACAATCAGTTCCCAAGGGAGGAAAGGGTTCTAAATCCTCGGTAAGGCAGCACTACCTTACTGAGAAGGGGACCCACAAACACTCACATCCCGCTAACGTTCCTGAGCAATCACCCTCAGGATCTCAGGGAGAAAAGGATCCTAAATCCCCTGAAGGACAGTACAATCCTGATGGGAAGGGGGTCCACAAACTCTCACAATCAGTACCTAGTGATACTACTGAGAAGTACCCATCAGTAGTTGAAGGTGCTAAGGGGGACAAAGACTCAGAGGGAAAGAAACAACCCGCTGATATGGAACCCATCAACCCCTCAGGCGGATCCAGTCTTTCAGGAACTGCCCCCAAAAGCCAGGCTGGTGTTACCCCAGTTATTATGGCTAGTCAGGCTGAGACAACCCACTCAGTTATTATGAAAAAGGGGTCAGGACCTGACCAAACCGAAGGCAAATCTTTTTATAAAGAGGAGCCGGTTGATTTTTTGGGTATTGAGTCCATGGGGGACTATCAGGCTTTTATGGAGTCTGATGAAGAGCTCAGGGAAGAGAGTGAAGAAGAAATTTTTGAGGCAGGAGAGGATATGGAAACTGATGTACAACCTGATCCATCACATCAGTCCTCTCCAAGCCACAGTGAAGAGTCAGGCTCTCAATCTTCTGATTCATCTACTGACATTCTCCAGAAGTATGATAACTCTCTTCCCCTCACTGAAAGAAAGTTGGTCAAATTCCTACTGAAGACCAACAATGCTCTTTTCACTGGTCTCACTGATGAGATGTTTGATCAACACACTGAAGCAGCTGTTCACTATGCCAACCTGAAGGCAGATGTTGAAAGTTTTCATGAAGATGTGATCGAAATCCAATCAGACACCAAACATTCCCTGACAGCTATTGATCTTCATTTCCAGAAGTTCAATCTTTCTCTTGAAGGCATCACCAAAAGCCTTGGTACTATTCAGTCAGCTGTTAAGGATGACCCCATACTCACTGAAAAGATCCTTCAAGCTGCTGAGACTTATCAGAAGCAGTCAGCTAAAATCCATGATCTCCTCAGCTTACTGAAGGATTCTAAACTTCAGGGTCTTACTACCTCCTTGGACTCAATCAGGACTTCCATGGGTCTTCAGGAAAAACATCTTGGTACTTGGGCACAATCTTCAACATCCTTGGCATGGTCTCTTGGGTCAAGGATGTCAGGCATCGAGGCTTCTCAGGCTTCTCTGGCAGATCAGATCTCAAGTCTTCAAAAAGACACCTCGGACATCAAATCAATGATGACTGAGATCTATCTGGCCTTCAAAGGTCCTACTGCTCCAGTGACTCCAACTCTTGCTAGCACCATGGCTCAAGCAACTGTTGAGGGGGAGAAAGACACTGGAGTCTCAAGCCAAAGCCAACAACCTTCTCACACTGAGGGGGAGATTCCTTCTCACACTAAGGAAGACATTCCTGAAGCCTCTTCCTCCCATCAAGATAAAGGCAAAGGCATTCTCACTAAGCCTGAGCCTCAACCAGCACCTATCACGGTTGCAAAGGATCCTGAATCACCACTCAGGATCCCATATGAAATTGATGGAGTTCTTTACCACTTCTCAGCTGATGAACTCAGTACTTATCTTCAGGAAGAGGAGGCAAAGAAGAAGTTGAAGGAAGAGGAGAAGGCAAGCAAGTCTGCCTTAATCAAGGTTGTTCATGAAGAGGCTGAGAAAATTGGTCTTGAGGCTAAGGATCTCTCAGGAAGAGAAGGTGGTATGACCTTTGTGAAAGCTCAGTCTGAGGAGATGACCACTCTCAGGCAGAAAAGGGAGGAAAGAGCCAAAAGGGCTGAAGAGATCAGGCAGAATAGGATTAAGAAATATCAGTGGTATATGACTGAAAGGATGAAGCCAGAACCAATCACTGATGTTCATATTCAAAGAAACACCAATCCTGCCGTTGTCACTGTCTACAGAGGTGCTGACAAGAGAAACTTTAACGTTCATTCACCTTTCAGATTCGCTGACTTTGGGATCACTGAATTGGACGAGTTGGGTCCATTAATAGCAAAGAAATCAAATGTTGTGGTCCCTAATCTGATGAAGTCATTGAGTCTGAGGTATGAAAGATTGGCAGCAGCACCTCAGGAACTTGGCATTCAATCTCTTCTCCCTGAATCTGCACAACCTGCTTCCTCTCAGTCTTCTTCAAGGAAAAGAAAGAAGATAGAAGCTGAGCCTGAGATCAAGATTCCTGGTCTTGACTGCAATAGGGCTCTCCCTGAAGGTGTTCCTTTCAGAAACAATATGGTCATTGAACAGCCTGAAAGAGGGTTGTTCTTCATTGATGAGTTTGGTGACAAAGCCTTCCAGAGGTGGAGTGATATAGATCTATCAGGGATCAAAGCTATGCTAGGCTTTCTAATGATGGCCTCTCCACTCAAGAGTCCTGAGAATGTGAGGTTTTGTCATGACCTGAAAAGAAAAATCAATGAACATCCTGACCAACATGAGCTGCAGTCGAAGAAGCCCAAGCTTGAAGCCCTTGGAATCAAGTTGAACTGATGACCTGCCTGAATACCCAACACTATCCCTTTTTGTACTTAGTTTTGTTAGGACTTGTAAATGATATTAATAAGATGATGTTTTTATTATTTCAGTGTCCTTATTTACATTCTAGTACATTCAGTATGAGCAGAAGTCGTTAGCTCACTCATATCTGATCAAAACACTTAGGAATAATTTATATCCAAATAGGGGGAGATTGTTGGGTCATGTAAAACCCAAGAATGCTTCGAACATGATTTGGACACAAATTAACTAAGTGTTAACTTAAACCGAGAACAATTCAAGTCACTGAGAGAACAGCCTCTCAGTGAGTCATCTTCAGGATGCTTACGGCGAATTCAAGAAGAAGGATTCACTACTCAGGAAGGCGGTACTCCCTGAGTAGGACTTAAGCCAAAGAAGAAGATGATGGATTCAGTGAGTATTGGATAAGAGATAACTGAACCCCAGTCTCCTCAACCAACAAAGTGATTGAATGACTGAGGAACCAACGCCTGAAGAAAAGGCGGGAACAATAGGGAAAAGATCTGAGAAGATAAGAGTGTAAACCCAACACTCTTCTCTTGTCAGACTCAACCTTCCCTATTGCGGCTAAAAGTCATGGAGTGTCAGCCAACAACTCCCAAAGACTTATTTAGCCCTTTCCTATTGGTTCTTGGAAATGACAATTACTATTTGTAATTGCCAGACACGCAACCTCAACAACTTGTATTATATTTAATCACTTATACTTAGAATACTTGTGTATAAATAGAGCAACTGTGAGAGAAGTTAAGGTGTGCTTTGTATAATTAAAGTCTTGAACTTTTACAAAGGAACTTCTCTCCTACAAAGAGTATACAACTCACTGAGATAGCTCAGTTGGGTATATTGTTACCACTCAAGCAAAACTTGAGTTTCGATAGGAGACACCCCATACCCTTGTCTATTCAATCCCAAGTGTTTGTTCCGCAAAACACTTGGGTATAGATTCTTGGAATTATTTCTAATAAGAATTTAAACGTTGAAAAATATTGTTGTTTTTACATTCACGTTTTATAACTGTTAGAATAATCCTTAAACATTGTATTCGTCATTAACACCAATAGATTAACTTTCTAGTTAATTCTAATCGTGTAAAGGGACCAACAGAGTCTGATGTTACAAAGAAACTGAAGTCTGGAGCAACATTGACTGGTGCATCTTCCTTTATTCATACTGAAGGTTCTCAGGATACCACTACAATTTCTCCAATTCCTTCTGTAGATGCATTTGGTGCACCAAAAGAAGTTTCTATTCCTGGTGGTATTCCTGCTGATAAGGTTGAACCATCTTCCTCAGTTCCTATTCAGCAATATGGTCTAAGGACAAGGCAGAAGAGTCACTCTAACCACCCTCCTTCTAGGGATATTTCTGAAGTGGATGATCAAGAACTGGTTAGGGTTGACTCAGACAGTGATTCAGAAGGTGATTCCATTCATTCTTGGGGTCATATTGCTCATTGGGAGATTAGGTCTACTCCTGAAGGTGAAGTCAATGTTTGGTTTTCCCTTGATGGGACAGTCAAATTCTTTACCTTTCTGAGGGAGCTCTTGAATAAGGTTGAGAGAAAAGATTTGGAGAATCTTTATAAGATAGTGGATAATTACTATCAAACTCATACTCCTACTGGGATTGGCCTAATGCTTTGGGGAGATTTACAAGTTTTAATGAATTCATTGGAAGGAGACAAGGCTCGATTGGTGTGGGGTAATCAATCATCCTGGAGAGTATTTACTTGGAGGTTATATCCTTCTTCCAATGTTCATGTAGTGGAGCTCATTTCTGGCAAGATCCTGTCTATGTTTGTGGATGTCACTTATCCTTTATCTGAGGGACTTATGAAGAGAATGCTCACACAGAAGGTCCGAGTTCCCAAACATACTATTGGAAATGATTTAACCACAGCTGAACAGTTGGTCAAATTCATCAGAGATCAACTTGCAGCTGCTAAAGGTTCTTCTACTGGTGTGATAATCAAATCCTGTGATAATCAAATCCGTTGATAGCTGTAATAGCTTGCTCAAAGCTATAGGGTACTTCAACTCACCCATGGTTCATTCCTGAGAGTTGAAAATGGTTCTCAATTCACCATGGATGTAACCCTTTATGGGATCCAAAGAATTGGCTAGTCCACAAAAGTATGGTTTGTGGTAAAGACAATTGGTATCCATATTTGGTATTCAATTCACCAAGGTCAGCTGAAAACCAAGAATTGGCTAGTCCTGAGCAAACGGCTACAGGTAAAGACAAGTCAAATCCGTTTATAGTTGCTGATTTGCTAATAAATCAGATGGTTATCAATGTACCATGGTCTAACACACCTAAACATTGGCTACTCCAGTAGTGATGGCTATTGGTAAAGAGACATCAAATCCATTAATTTTCAATGATTCACCTCTCACAGGAGTTAACACACCTGGATGTGATGAGAATAGTATGAAACTTAAAGTGATTTGATGTACATATTGTCATAGTAGCAGCCAAGCTCAAGTGCATGTCATGGTGACCAGTTTACATATTTTGAAGATGAATTCCTATTGCTGCTGAACTATCGAAGTTGCTGCTGAATGTTATAAATGAAGATACTGGTTCCTACTTATTGCTGCTGCTAATTCGCAATCCTCAAGCCTGAGAAGTTAAAGCTCTATCACGTTGGAATCTTGCAGGTTAACCTAGTCAACCTCAAGATTAGGGGAGGATTGTTAGGATCTCTGAGAAATAAGGAATTTCTCATTGTTGCCGATAGTGAAGCTGGTTCCTGCCGATAGTTATTCATTGCTGCTGCGGTTGGTTCCTGCCGATAGTTTATTTTCGTTTCTGCCGATAGTGTTTATTGCTGCGGATATTATTGTTTGTTATCCGTATGTTTAGAAAGTTTGTTAGATTTATTTTTAGAAGAGATCATGTTTATCTCTTCACACGTTTTCTTGTATGACGGGTTAGGGTTAGGGTTTCTTATGATTATAAAAGAAAGATCCCATCTATGTCTAAGGTATCAATTACAATATTCAATAACATAATTTCTTAGTTCATAGTCTGATCCATAGAGGATCATTGTCTTTTATTATTTTCTTCTTTACATTCTTGTTGTTTATTTCCGCATAAACACAAGTCTTACTCCTAGAGGTTCTCGTTTAACCAAGCTCAATCAAGCTCGAAGGTTTAGCTGTGTTTCCTAATAACCGAGAAGACTTAGAGATCAAAGAATCTAGATCTACAATTATCAAACCTTAATTTGGCGACGGAAAAGATTACAGAGGACAAATTGATCGAATCTATGAAATGATGAGGAAGAGGGCGGCGAACATTTGAGAGAGATGACAAAGAGGTTACTTTTTTTTAGGCGCAGTTTATAAGTGTTACACCCCGTGCCCGCTTAGACCAAAATTTAAAACTTTTTACACGGAAACGACTCACTTTTACGTACACCTGCTTACTCTTTTGACCACTGACAAAAATCTATAAACTTTCAGACCTTGAAACTATTTTTAGATGAAAGTAGACTCAATTACCTTCAAAACGATAGGTGGCACGACCCATTTCGACTTACGAATTAAAAGAATATGATTTTTCGAAAACTGCCAAAAATCTGCACAGTCGGCTCTGACAGCGTCAAGCCCAAGCCTGACAGCGTCAAGCCTTGATAGGCCAGACATATTTTTAGAGTTTAAAGGGTGACGGCGTCAAAAAGGCCATCAAGAACAAAACTTCGAGCCTTGATAGGCCAGAGAATTTCTTTGAGTTTAAAGGGTGACGGCGTCAAGAAGGCCATCAAGAACAAAACTGCAATTTCACCACTAAAACCCATTTTGACCCATTTCATGACAAAACCACTTATACCACTTCCGTTTTACACCAAACTTGACCAACTTCATTATATTTACATAACAAACATGTTCCAATGACGCTTGACCCGTTTACAATCCAAAATGGGTACGAACACGCTTAAACCAAACACCCCATTATCATTACTCAAAAACACTTAAAACACACTTTGACCCATCGATAGACTCCCAAATCGTTTTGACCTTTCTAACATACAAATTGACACTCGACTACACTTTACAAATCAATAAAAGACTCTCGGGGGTACAACCTTGTCACTCGAGCTCGGTGTTCTATACTAAGCTCCTAATTACGATTTATCCTTCAATCCGCTTCCAATTCCTTAGGCTATAGTCCAAGTCCTTATATTTCGCTGCACATAAACCTACAAAAACATTAACAACTAAAAGAATAAGCTTACGCTTAGTAAGTAACCCATCATAAAACATATATCATACACATACTTTCACATAAGCATCATAATCACATCCAAACCTTCAAACTACCACATACCACTCATATCATACTCAACTTCACAACGTAATCACATTCATTCAACACAACCATAATCACAACATACCTTAACTAGTCCAAAGCCGATAACTAACATACTCTTATCCAAAGTCACTAGCCATCCATCCTTAGCTTACAACCATACTAACCCAACTCCTATGCTCTTACACAACCACAATACATACATGATAAATACATACATAACACATGTTTTAGGGAGAGTTACTTACCTTCAATCCAAGCTAGGCTACTAACATAAATCCCACCAACAACATCTTCTAACCATCATCATCATCATAATCATCATCTTCTACAATTAACCAAAACCTAACAACATAACAATCAATAACATAAACAAGGGTTAACATAACCCATCAAACATACTTATCTTTCATTCTTCATCATCATTTGATCATATCTTGATCAAATGATGAAAACCCACTTAATCCTTAAACTTTAACCTTAATAATCATCAAGATAGAAACACTTACATGGAGTGGGTTCTTGCTAGGACATAACCTTAAACACAAGGACTTCATCTTCTTCATCTTAAGCCACCACTAGCCTTTTCCCTCTCTTCCTCTTCTCTCTAAATCCGGACCAACAAAACACACCTCAATAATGAGGGAATTCTCTAGAAATGACTAGTTATAACTAGTTAGGTGCATCTTTGGCCAATTGGCAAGTTTGGCCCCTCAAGTCCCATTCCTTCTATTTTAACCACAACTAACTTATAACACATGTTTAACACTTGGCAACTTAGGTCCTTCTAGTTTATACATCACATTTCATATTACTACATGAGTCATACTTTGACTACTAGTTTGACCATCGGGTTTGACTTTCCACGTAACTTCGTTGACCAACCAATTACATCCAACCTTAGCATATTTCATCTAGGGTGGGGCCTACTCGTAACCGGGATACGGGTCTAACAATAAGACCCTCTTATAGGGGTTTTATGATTGCAAGGTAGCATATATCCCTAATTAGTTGGAACAGTTTTTGGAACAGTTTTTGAATGAAATAATATACACTTCCATTAATACCCCTCTGTAATTTTGAAATCAGTACCTAATGTGTCAATTAATTACGCTAGTGCCACAATTCTTTTTATCCGTTGATTATATTATTTGATGGCTTAGATCGGTTCTCGCAGTTCTCGACCTTTTTCTGGTTTTGAAAATAACTCTACACTATGCGCATATGTGTTTTGTAAAAAAAAATTAACTAATAACTACATTATGACAATTGTATTTTTCATTTATGCATATGTGTTTTGTATATGCACATGTATTTTTAAGAAATATTAAATAAATATAAATACAAACAACAAAACTTTAACATTAGATTTATGCAAGTTCAAAATTTACAAATTGTATTACTCTAGTGATATGATATTCAACATTATCACAAACGTCATTATATTTACACTTGTATTCAATTTTATTACAAAATATATGAAGCGTGCACATGTGCATAATCCAATGTCTTTAACAGTTGCTAAATAAGGAACAAAGAGCCACCTGTTAAAAAATTAAATCAACAAGTCTCAGCCTAGCCTATGCACTGACACAAATATTTACAATTATGAACATAAAACAAAGAATTATTTGGTGGCATTTGAGGCGGCTTGTGGTTTAGCTGTGTTTCCTAATAACCGAGAAGACTTAGAGATCAAAGAATCTAGATCTACAATTATCAAACCTTAATTTGGCGACGGAAAAGATTACAGAGGACAAATTGATCGAATCTATGAAATGATGAGGAAGAGGGCGGCGACCATTTGAGAGAGATGACAAAGAGGTTACTTTTTTTTAGGGGCAGTTTATAAGACCCTCTTATAGGGGTTTTATGATTGCAAGGTAGCATATATCCCTAATTAGTTGGACCAATTTTTGGAACAGTTTTTGAATGAAATAATATACACTTCCATTAATACCCCTCTGTAATTTTGAAATCAGTATCTAATGTGTCAATTAATTACGCTAGTGCCACAAGTCATTTTATCCGTTGATTAGATTATTGGATGGCTTAGATCGGTTCTCGCAGTTCTCGACCTTTTTCTGGTTCTGAAAATAACTCTACACTATATATATATACACACACTAAGGCTCGAAAAGCTCGATAACTGCTCGAGCCGAGCTATCAAAAGCTCGAGCTCGACTCATTATATGTTTCGAGCCAGTTTATTGGGCTTGAGCTCTGGCTCGAGCTCGATAAAAGCTCGGCTCGATCGAGTCGAGCTTGGAGTCGAGCTCGAGTTGCTTGATAAAAGCTTATCTCGTTTGCACCCCTAGCCTTGACCACCCAAATTGTTGCGACCACCACATGAATGTTTGTGGGTGTAGTTTCTTAATCTGGGTTTCCTAATGTGTGTTGTTGCACATAAATTTGTGATTTGTTAATGGGTTTTATCTTTGATGAATGTTTATTGACTTTTCATGGGTGTTGTTGCACATGAATGTTTGACCGATGGTGAATCGAATTGGTGGATAATAAGGGGTGTTTGGGAAACAAGATTAGGGTTAGGGTTTGGAATTGGGGGAGTGTAGGATTGGTAGTATTCGGGTGTTTGGTTGTAGGTGAAGGGTGGTGTAGAGGCGTAAGTTAGCGGTGGTTATTGTTGGTGGTGATGGGGGTCAGTGATTGGATTAGGGACAACAAGGTTTTGAGGGTAATTGGCGGTGGGGTAATAAGAAGGGGTGGTGGAGGTGTAATCGCTTGGTTGTTGCATGGTGGTTGATGATTGATCGGTTAATGAAGGGTGTTTGTGAGTTTGTTTGTGTTTTTTTTTTGTTTTTTTGTTTTTTTTTTCAAGGTAGGAGATGATTATCAAGTCAGGAAATTGACGAGAAATGTTACAAAGTCCAAACTCAAAGAAATATAGAATAATAAAATTGAATAAGGACAAAACTTTTATAGTTGATTAGTTGTATATGTTAAACTAAGAGCTGATATACGTTAAAGCATCAACAATGGCATCAAGTCATAAAAGACATGATGCATTAAATGCAATTAATGTTGAAGTTTGATGCATTAAATGCAATTAATGTTGAAGTATATTGTACAAATAAAAAGTCATTGCTTTAATGCAAAACTTTATCATCAAAAGCTTTTCGCTTATTTTCCAAGTATAAATCTATGCTTTAACAGGTATGTAATTGATGAGAATCGCTTTGAGGTTTTTTTGTCAACCGTTTGGTATGTTCCAAGTCATTCTACTAAAAGTCATTCACAAAGCTTTTCTCACAATGCTTCAAGTTGTTTTAAAGCTTATCCAAATAGTAAAAAGTCATATGCAAAGCGATGGTAAGTAATAAAAGAAAAAGATGTGAGAGTAGAATAATCAAAGGTATGTTTACAAATGTGCCATGATAAGTAACTCTGATGAGTGCTAGTACATGAACAATAGATAGACAAATCACATAGGTAGAGATGATAAAGATCCGTATAGTACTATAGTAGCTTGTAGCTCCAAAATATATTAATAAATTTATTATATGAAGTGATTCAAATTGTGTAGACCATTGGGGTGAGCATCGGAACAAAACCTGTACGAACCATGGTGGTGGTGGAGGGTGGTAGTGATGGTTGTGTGGTGGTTATGGGAAGTAAAAAAAATGAATAGTAAAGTGCAAAAAATGTCCCTAGTAGGCGAGGGTAAAATAGTCATTTCACACGGCAAAAAAAATCCCTTTTGTAGGCGAGTGTAAAATAGTTATTTCACACGGCATTTAACGAAATTTCCTAACGAGCGTTAGTCAAAAAACTAAATTTGCAACTACAGTAACACGGCAAGAACACAACTTGCAGAAAATTGAAACGTTATGAACAATATTTGCAGTTTTTTTTCGATGACATCTTTCGCAATTTTGATTGGGACATTCTATCTTATGCATAATGTAGATATATAGTATTTACAGTATGCTTTGTATATTTGTAGTGATTATCCCAATCAAAATACTCCCTCCGTCCCAAAATTATTGTCCCCCGACAAAAAACACACAGTTTAAGAGGACATAATCATTATTGCATTATCTCTTTTACTTTTTTGCAAAATGTCACTTTTAATCTTATTGAATTAATTAAATCTTTGAATGATGTTTGTAATTTTTAGTAACATTAGGTGCAATATGGTAAACTTGCTACATTCTTAATAACTATATTTGAAAGTGGACAATAATTTTGTGACAACCCAAAATGGAAAAAATGACTATTAATTTGGGACGGAAGGAGTATATAATGGGTTGTGTTATACAAATCCTCTCTATATTGTCACATCAAGGGGGTTTGGTCAAACCATACAACCCGCGATGCACACCGTACAAACCGACGATGCGTGTAATGATTGAAAATCCTCCCTATGGGAAGATCCCTTGGCCCGTATATAATACTCGTATGTAGAGGTGCAAACCGGAACCGGTCTTTTAAAAAAACCGGTTTTTTACCGGTTATAAATCCGGTTTTATCCGATTTTTTCAATTAACCGATTATATATATATATATATATATATATATATATATATATATATATATATATATATATATATATATATATATATATATATATATATATATATATTACTAGCCGTTGGAAAATAACTGGTTATAACCGGTTAAAAAAACCGGTCAAACCTCGAGTCAAACAAGCCGTTTAGAATATAACCGGTTTTTTTCTATTTTATTTTTAAAAATACGAACAACGGCTATATGACCGTTTATGAACGTTTTTTTGTGTTTTTTTGATATTTTAAGCCATGAATTGGTAGTATAAATACATGTAATGAGTTGTGGTTGAAAACACATCAAAAAGCACTCTCATATATCTCTTTAATCTCTCTAATCTTTATATATTTACTCTAATCTCTCAAATATCTCTCTAATCCCTCTATAATGGAAAACTCACAATCACAACAAGCTTCCACTACTCCCTCCGTTTCTACTAGCAATGCACGAAAAGTTTACACAAATGCAGATGTTGTGAAAATTAAATCAACTAACCGAAAAGGTGATGTTTGGTCTAATTACGATTTGTGTATTATGATTGATAATTTGGAAAGGGCGCTTTGCAAGAAATGTGGGAGATTTTATAACCCCTCGTCTAACACTACACTTAGGACTCATAAGAACGGTTGTAATGCGGTCCAAAATGATACGTCACAAGGTACTATTGGTGCGGATGGTCAAGTTTTTATATATGATAATGATGCGCTTCGACTTGATTTTACGAAGTTTGTCATTCAACAAGCGCTTCCATTCAACCACTTCGACAACGTCAAGCTTACGGAGATCATCAAAAGGAGGCTACAACCGCGGTATCAACATGTAAGTCGTACTACTCTTAGAATTTAGATGATAAAGTTTAAGAAAAATTTTACGTGACACTTTAATTGAATATAATTTAGATGATAAAGTTTTTACGATTTCACTAGATAATGCATCCAATAATACTAGAGCTATGGAATTGTTAAAATTACGTATAAAACCCGTTTTAGATGGTGCTTTTTTTCATTCTCGTTGTGTTGCTCATGTTATAAATTTATCCGTGCAAGCGGCATTAAAAATATGTGATAGTTTAAAGATGAAATTTAGGGGTTTATTAACAACTATATATAGTGCGAGCAACGAACGACAAATAAACTATCACCGCTTTCGTAAACAATGTGGTGAAATACCCCTAGGACCTTGCTTTGATAAACTTTTTAATAACTTTAAGTCCCGAAGAGTTTGCAAACTTTGACATTTCGGCTTGGTGGAAAGAAAGGGAAATCCAATTTCCAATTTTATCCGCTATGGCTCGTGACTTATTAGCGGTCCAAGCTTCGACGGTAGCTTTCGAATCGGCATTTTCTGCTAGCGGTAGAATTATATCGGAAAGAAGGTCAAGACTAACCCTCGAATCCGTGAAAGTATGTGTATGTTTGAAAGATTATTTGGACGGAGTAGATAGGATAAAACATAAATCATCGTTGGAAGGTCTGATTTTACAAGACGTTGAAGAAACTATAGAAAGAGAAGAAGTTGAATTAGGGATATCACCTCCGACTACCGAATTAGATGAATGTGAGTTTGAAGAATTTGATGTTGAAGACGTAGATGTAGAAGATTTTTTGGAAGATTTAATGACTTGAGTATAACGGGTGATGGCAATGCCGAAGCTCGATATACTTGAGTATACTAATATGTTTTCGGGTGATAGCCATGCCGAAGCTTGAAATGTATTAGTATTTATATATTTTTAGTTGTATAATTGTATTGTTTAAATAAAAGTTATGATTGTATTTTTTTAGTATGTTTCCGGTGCAAATAAAAAGTTATGATTGTATTTATTTAGTATGTTTCCGGTGTATTGTTTAATTAAATGTTTGATAATTAACAAGTTTATTAAATAAATGTTCGAACATGTATGTAAAATTCCGAAAAAAAAGAACCGGTAAATAACCGATAAAAAAACCGAATCTGAACATTTATAACCGAAAAAAACCGAACCGGTAAAAAACCAATAAAAAAACCGATTCCGAAAATTTATAACCGAAAAAAACCGATTCCGAATATTTATAGAGATAAGTACCAAAATAGTACAAAATATTTTTTTGGGTCCCCATCATAGTCACTTTTCAAGTAAATTCCCTAAATGGTCATGCGCATCTGCGCAACTCCGCAACCTATCTAATATATTGACACGTGTACATATTCTGGGCCCACACCAACTACCATAACTAACAAAAATACTCAACCTTTGAAAAAAATACTCAACCTTTGTGCTACTCAACCGGCGGCTATTGATCCACGTGCAAAAGTTGTTTGAAAAGTACATTGGAAATGATGCAAGGTACATATGATTAGACTTGTCCTTTGTACCCTTTACTATTACTATTATTTGGACTATCACTTTCACTTAAAAAAAAACGTTACCATCTCTCCGAGTAACCAACCATTCACTTCATCTCTCTCCGATTCTTCTCCGGTCACTTCATCTTCACCGATCACCATTCTTTCTTCCGATCACATCATCTTCTCCGATCATCTTCTCCGATTCTTCTCCGGTTACTCACACCAATGGCTCCCCCTTTTAACCGTGTTGATGTAAGTTTATTATTATTATTATTATTATTAGAATATCCAAATGCCATATAGACTAAAAGGTTAGTTTTTGTGAAGCAAATTGTTGAACAACAAATGTAGAAAGGTAGTTAGGATTATAGTCAAATCTATGAAAATTTAGTAGTAACTTTGTGCGCAGAATAGAAAATAGGATTTAAGTGTTTCTGTTCTTCCAGTTTGTCAGTCTTTGGAAGACTCTGAATGATAGGTATGTACTGTTGGAGTTGTTTTGAAGCAATTGAGTTATTGCTCATAGATTGTTCACTAGTTAGTGTTAGGGTTTGTTCTTTGTAGGTTTAGGTAGCTTCCTAGGATAGTTTTAAAAGTTTGCTTAAAGATTTGGTACACTTGCTTATTTAGAAGCTTTCAATTAAGCCATCCTTTTGGCTGTTCATCTCTGCTGCTGCATGCTGTTCAATATGGGGCTGAGATTGATTGATTAATTGTGATCTTGGGAATTGTTGTTATTGTTGCATGGATTGTTTTAGCTTAATGTGTTTGGCTTAATTGGAATTAGTTAGTTGCCAAATTTTCAAAGAAACCCATTTTGAACACAAAATACCCCACTGTTGGGTTGCAATCCCAATTAGGTATTCATAACAGTGAACTGAGGGTCAAGTAGAGCATGGATTGAGATTATCTGGAAACTCGAGCTTGACTCAACTTAAATTGAGTCGATTTTGAATATTGTTCGAGTAGCATTTTCTAAATCAATGTAGTGGGGCTTAGCCATATAGACATGTCACATTTTCTCAATCAAATGTATTAGGGCTGAACTTTTTTTCTTGCAGTAGTTAGTTGTTGAGTAAATCGCAGACAATTAATAGACATCATAATATGCATTACATTAATTCACAAGCAAACTCAAGGATACAAGATATACATCGTTCTACCCGACCAATGTGATGTACTTATGTTCATATCCGCACTAGCAAATCAATCTTATTAAACAAGTGTCTTTAATCTGTCAGTGTCAAGTGTATGATTATTGTCCAAAGAGTTCTTTAATTTAATTGCAGTATTCAGCTTATTTACAGCACATATATGGTTTTTAACATACACTACAAATTAAAGAACAAGCTATTTTAGGACTTGAGTCTTCATCAATCACTGATTGCTTCATTTCCTTATGCACGATAATGGAAAAAATGCAAGTTCAGCGTTACACAAGTGATTGAGATATTGAGTAACTCTGCTGTCTGGTATTAATCTTCCCAATAATTTTTTGTTTAGAACAATGAAACCACGATCACAGTCTCATCTTCAATGGGACCTTTATAACAAGTCCAGAAGTTTAGTCAGCCGAATGGTCTTTGCTGTACTTATTCTAGTTAGCAGTTAGCTTTTAGCTTATTTTAAATAGCTTTTCAATAAGCAATTAGGATTTTTATAATTTTCTTAAAATTCTGTTAGGATATCAATGCATTAGATATAAGAAACTAAAAATGCTTCTAATTCATTAACATATCTTCAAATATGTTATTGTTGTAAAAAAATTGTTGGCCCATACATATAATGAATATCTTATATACTTATATACATATAATGAATATCCATTATTTACTTGTCTTTTTTTCTTGTTAATGTAGGCTTATGATGTGAAGTTGAGCATGAGAACGAAGTTACACATCTTGAAAACTATAGGAAAACAGTTGGCATTGAAACCGAATGCTTTGAACTTGTTTAAAAAGAGTGTGTTTGGTCCATGGTTAAATCTGAAAACAGAAGAGCATGACAATCATATGCTCCACTTTTTGCTTCTACACCAGAGACAAATCGAGAACGCCAATACAAACGTCCCTTTTTATTTTGATATCGGACATCATGCTTTGGAGTTTGGTAGGAAGGAATTCTGCTTGTTAACTGGTTTTAAATTTGGTAATATTTCGTTGAAGCATTTTGAGGATTGTGTTTCAAGTTTCCGTGCCCGTGTTTTTCCCAAGATAGCAAAAGTTAAAGGATATGATATACAACCACTTATTGAGACAGATGATGAATTTAAAAAACTATCAGATGAAGATGCTGTCCGTGTTTGTTTATTGTTTGCTTTAGAATATGTTTTTATGGGTGTAGAGCTGAGACACGTAATTCAAGAAGAGTTGATGGTATTAGTTGACGATTTTGATGCATGGAATAATTTCCCATGGGGAGAACGTATATGGAAAGGGTTTCACAATAGTGTATATAATACAATGCTCAAAAACCGTGAAGCTCATTTGACCAAAATTGCATACGGTTCCAAGCCTCAATGTACTTTGAATGGCTTTGTTTTCCCTCTGAAGGTAAGTAACCTTTTCTGTTCTTGTTAGATAATTAGAATAAGTTAGCATAATTTGAATAGACATTTTTAAAATCATATAATCCTGTAGCATGTGCTGTTGCATTGCAAGCATTAAAATATACAAGTAGGTGCTTAGTTGTCCATCTCCTTTACTTTATTATTTATTGCAATAAATGCCTATTAAATTATTTATATTGCATTTGTTGTTGTTTACACAGATATGGGTATTGGAAATATTCCCCAATTCAAAGCAGTGGTGGCATACAAAGGAGAAGTCCATACCAAGGTGTGTGTCATGGAGTGACGGTGTGAAATTGCTAAAAGCTGATCGTGAAAGTTTGTTTTATTCGAGAATCCAATTGAATACACTTGAGCCCACACCAAAAGAGATGAAGACACAATGGTGGAGCTCAAGTGTAGAGTATTTTGAATCTGCCTCGACGGGAACCTCGTCATCTGATATACGAGGGAAAAAAAAGAAGAGAAAAGTGGTGAAAACTGAGACACGTGTTCACACACGTGTTCATACCACACATGTCCGTACTGAAATCCGTAGTGAGGTTGATTGTCATGACTTGGTTGAAGCTTCAGTTGGAGAAAAGCTTGTTGCTATGGAACGGGATATTGGTGGTCGCTTAGCTGCAATTGAAGAATATTTGAAAATTCCGAAGGTTATATACTTATAATCAATACATCATTATTTAACATATATTATTATTTACTTGCTTAACACAATATTTTTACGCAGACATCAAGTGGATCCGCCAATCCTGTGCAAGTTGATGATGCTGTCAATGTTTCTGATCCATCTGATATTGAACGAAAATTTGGGGAACTAAAGAATGATTTTCAGAGACGTATGCTAGCAATTGAGCAACACTTTAAGGTCATATTATCACCTAACATTTATCATACACTCTATCTTATACATTTAATTAAACAGTTAACAAATTTTTTTCGTTATGCAGCCCTCTAGTGGATCTGACCATGAAACAAAAAACAAGAAGACTGTTGATTGCTTGTTGGATCTTGATCATGAACCAAACGACAAGAAGACTGTTGATCATGATCAGGAGGTGTGTGATATTGAATGGTATTTATATTATAGATGTCATAAAAGTTAAACAACTATTTTCACTGAAACAGGCGTCACGTTCTAGTACAAAACTGAAGTCGGATGCTGAGCCGTTTTTGGCACAAAGTGATAAGGTTGAGAATGATAAGCAAATGTTTGAAATTGTTATTCCTGTTTCCAAGGTACATGTTTATATGTCAATAGTGAGCTTATAAAGTCAATACATGTTTATATGAATCTTTTTATCTTTTTAGCTTTTTAAAATAGTGAGCTTATATGTCAATACATGTTTATATCAATGGGTCTTCTTAAGTTTATAAGCCTAAAATAGTGAGCTTATGAGCTTTTCCAACTTTTCAATGAAACAGAAGGATGTTCTTTTGGAAACACAATCAAATGAGAAACTGATTTCTGAAGCTGAGAACTCTTTGGCACAAAGTGAGAAGTTTGATTATGGGAAGACAGGGTCTGAAACAAAAACATGTTCGAAGGTACTAACTTTGATTACTTCTATATGTACTATTTACAGACATTGCAATGAATAAATAATTTAATCAACATTTATTTAATAATATGTTTTTTCTTTAAAATACAAGACTGCGGAGGTATTGGAAGATGTGAATGTTGCAAAGCTGAATGTTGATCCTGAAATATTGGAATCAACTGTTAAAATTCTATTTGAGTCACCGATTAATGATCAGGTACTAAATCATTATTTTTATAATCTATCAGTGAACATAATTTGCTTAGCTCGTGTACTTGTATTTTTACAGAGACTAAATGAACAAGATGTAAGAATGGGTGATTTATTTTTAGAAGAGGAGGAACAACAAAAGTTTAACGATCTAGAGGTACAAGAACTTATGGCAGTGGATGCTCTTATGAATATATATGTTTTTGATTCTACTCCTAAACAGGTAGTCTTATGTATATACTTTTTCAAAAAAAAACCACTTGAGTGATCTTTTTAAATTAAATAATGTAATCTTTTTTTCCTGATGTTTTTCTTTATTATAGGAAAAAGATAATGAGCTGGACACTCTTTCAAAAAAGACAGATTCAAAGCAAGGATCCAACAATGAAAATGAAAAAGATAATGTCTTAGTTGTTGATGACGAACAAGACAAGGTTAAAGTGATACGGGTACCTTTTGCACGAGATACTAAACTCAGCAAGTATCTTTCTTCACCATACACGAACCTACCTGACTCTACTCCACAGCAGCCTAAATTGCGTGAAAGGACGAACAAATGTAAAAATCTTTATCTACCGTTGACTGGGCCTGATGGTGAAGAGATTCCACCGTGGAATGAGGTGATTTATTTTACTTATTATTTATTTAAAACTTTTAGTTAAATTCTTTGCACTTTACATTTTTTTATCATAATTTTTCAGGATCTAAATCGTGTTAAAGGTGCCTCAAAAGATAGAGTCTTGGTACCTAAAGATATTCTGGCTTATTTGCGAGCAAACAAGAAAGATAAGAAGGAAGGTAAGAAGGATGATGAGAATGATGTTACGGGTTTTTATTTCCCATGGGCAGAAGATGCATGTGTAATGCCCGTCTTTTGGGAAAGGTTATTGGGCATCCTTGAAGGGAAAGATGGCTGGCTCTCTTGTACGGTATGTAAATGCGAACATGTTAAATTTTTTCTACAATCTTAAATGCTTTCAGCGTATTTGTAATTTTTTTTTTAAATCGCAGCACATCGATCTATGGGTGTTATATCTATGGCACGTTAGACCTGCTAATGCTGACTGGGTGATTGCTGGCCCCTTTTTTAGCACGATGATTCTTAACAAGAGGATGCCTTGTTATTATGCTAACGGTATCACTTATGGTACCCCCTGGTTTGCTGAATCTGTGGAAAAGGTGTGTTTTTTTTTTCTTTCTAAATTGTTAGAAGTAATCTGTAGTTGTGATGGAATATAGAATTAGTATAAGCCTGTTTCAGAGTTCAAGATTGTCGTTTTTCTGTTTTTGGGATCTGGTGGTGGGGTATGCATATGGGATTAGAGCATCACATAGTTATGATCACTTGATTTCTTTTAGTGCTCGAAGGACGAAAATATGATGTACTTGGTCAACTGCATATAGATAATAGCCTCATTGGGTTTTGGGTTCTTGAAATGATATCATACCTCTAGGAACTGCGTAATGGGTTGTTTTATGGTTATGATATCATACCGCTAGGAACTGCATATATTATGCGGAATCATGTTTAGCTATTTGGACATTTTTGAAGATTTTGTGATTCATTGTCATACTGGCTGCATCTTTTTGCGTATCATTGTATCATAGCACATAGGAGTCAGGTCAAGGGAGGTTGGTTCAAAGCAGGGAATGCTACTTGCATACCATATTTGCTACACAGTACTGACCTGTATCAAATTTTAAGGCTTGAAAATGTTAAGAGTTAATAAGGCTTGGTTTTAGCGAAATTGATCTGACAACTATGACTCCATTTTGAACATTTGAATATGTTAAGAGTTAATAAGCTTCTAGTGTCCTGTTTAAACCAAAACTCCCCTGCACCAGGGCAGTTAACCTTGAACCTGTTACAATTCATTTGCCACATCTTGCTTATTCCTTTGGCTTTTTGCATGATTATTGGCTTCATGTAAAATTTTCAAATGACTAATCTTGCTATCTTTTGTCATCATTATTGTAGGTGTATTTTCCTATAAATCAAAATGAGAACCACTGGATCTTGGCAGAACTACACATACGTAGTGGTGTGATAACCATTTACGATAGTCTTTGCCCCCAGCTTCCTTTCATTGAGAAAAGAAAATGGTTGCTTATGATGCGGTCAACCTTTGAGGTTAGAATTCCCAAGTTACTCCAAAAATGTGAGGTGATGGACAGGAAAAACATTGATAAAGAAACATACAACATCACCTTCAAGTATGCCGAGAATGTGCCAAGACAAGGCAATCTATATGGTGACTGTGGTATTTGGGTAATGATCAATTTATATAGGTTGACCCATAATCTATCTTTGAAGGTAGAAAATCCAACTTTGGCAGGTTTAGCTTACAGGGAAAGGTTGACAGATTTTTTCTGGAAGTACAAGATTGAAACAAAAACCAACATTCAGGTTTAGCTTTGGCATTCAAACAATTGTTAACTTAGGCTCAGGTAGATCAACCTCATATGCAAACAATATGTAGTACTAGATTCAGGTTAATTCTCAAACAATTGTTAACTTAGTTTGCAAACAATATGTATGTATTGTAAATTTTTGTAAATTTTGGTTGCAAGTATTTTTGTTGAATTTTTGTTGCAAGTATTATACGTATTGTAAATTTTGGTTGCAACTGTATTGATAGCTTGGTAACCAAAATTTAGATAATACATGCTACTTAAAAGAAACAAACCAACCTAAAGTAAATCAATAAAAATAGATTATGGAGAGCACTTCATCATCAGCTGCAGTTTGAAAGTCGTCATAAACCAACGTAAATTAAAGCAACAAACCAACATAAATTAAAGCATAAAACGATTCCTAAATTACAATACATATGCTAACCAGTTCGTAAAGAAGCTAGTCTATTTGTTCCGAGGAACTCAAGTTTTTGGAAACATACGGGAGAGCACTAGACCCTTCATCATCAGCTTGTTCCGTGGAACTCAAGTTTTTGGAAACATAAGGGAGAGCACTAGACCCTTCATCATCAGCTGCATTTTGAAAGTCGTCATAAAGCATCCTTGGAACAAATAGACTAGCTTCCTTAAAAGGCTTAACATGAGGTGATCTCAAGTAAGCTGGTGATTTAGATTCTTCTTCTTCCCAAGCTATAACCTCTTCCAACGACATAGAGTCGTGCTTTTTTTTTCTTTCACCATGAATTCTAACTTTTTGTTTCAGCTCCTCATCAGACTCATCTGTACACAAGTTTTTATGATAAAAATCAACTAGGTATGCTTGAGGTATATGAGAAACATACACCTCAAGTATACCATGCACCTCAGCCATTTCATACATTTTTTTTACATCCATATCACATTCAACGATAGTCAAACATTCTCCTAGGCTACGTTTAGGCATACAGTAATACCATGCCCAAATATCAGCTTTTATTTTTTCCAACAACAAGTCACACATTTGAGAATATGACAACCTTTTAGACCTAGATAATTTCACCTCAATCATATCTATACATGCATACTTTAATGGATACACGTCAAATACACCATTATGAAAAACTTCAAGAATGAGATCATCACAACTTTGAGACATCGTGTGTAAAAATTGAAAATGTTTATTTGGGTAAATAATGTGTATTTGGGACAATAACAAATAAAGGATTAATATAGTGATCATAATGGATATTACATGTTGGACAAAATATTTACCTGCTGGACAATAGATAACTTTAAACCAATGTCGTGGTCGAGTAGATTTGGGTCGAGTAGCACCAGATGGTCGAGTATCCTATCACTTATTCTTTATGACAATTTAAATTTCACAACTAACACATATTAATTGATCACCTCTAAAAATCCATCATCCTATGGGATGTAGTAGATGAAAATTTAAATGCATATTTATTTACTAAGGTCGAGTAGATTTTGGTCGAGTAGCACCAGATGGTCGAGTATTCTATCACTTATAAATATGAGTTAATAACAAAGGGTATTCCCATCAAACGAAAAAAAAATGAATTCACAAGAAGATTGGGAATGGGAACAACTTCTTGATATAGACGACTCCGATCTCCGACTTTCCGCCACCACACAAAATAGAGTCTCATCTACATTCCCTAGAGTTGATAATTATGATGAAAACCCTGTTAGGAAAATACATGATCCTGTGGGTATTCAAGACGGTGTGGATGATGGTGTAATGGCGACACAGGATTATGTTAGGAAAGTTATTGAAGATATGGGAGTGGATTCTGATTTTAAAAGTGGGCCATGGGTTAGCGCGGTTGAGTATGTGAAAGCTGATGGTGGGATCGTTATTGGTTGTTTTGCCGATATTAAAAAATTCATCAAGAAAGGGAAACTTGACAAGGTTGTTGCTATTATCAAGTCGTGTACTCCAAATGTGCTAGGTGATCTAACTGTGACATTGAAAGACGTTTCAGGTTTAATCTCGGGTACAATTCATCACAAAGTTGTTGATGATCCGAGGTTTGAAAAGCAGTTTACCGTAGGAGCTGTTTTGATACTGAAAAATGTATCTGTGTTTTCTCCAAAACCATGTGCTCATTATCTTAACATAACAATTAAAAATGTTGTTGAAGTTTTCTCCAAAGATGTAGTTTCTTTAAGCAGCGATGTTGGTTGTAGTGGAAGTGAAATGAAAGTTTAAGAAGTGTCTTTTTTTAATTTATTTTGTTTTTTCTAACGTTGAATGATGTAAACTTGTTACATTTTCTGATTACATCCTGAATGAATACTCTAAAGAAGTTTTTGCAATGCAAGATCTATAACTATAAAAAAAAAATAAAAAAAAAAGGTAAATATGAATTTAAATTTCTATCTACTAAACATGTGAACATAAAATGTAAGAAATTGATATCTAGTTCCTACGCATCGAAGTGTCAAAACTTTCCACCAACATATGGGATATTGTAGATGAAAATTTAAATGCATATTTATTTATTAAAGCTATGACGGTCGAGTAGATTTCACATAATAGTATTAGCCGTTAAAACTTTCCCGCTAAAATTATTGCGCCAAAAAGATGTTATTTATACATACATTTCACATAATAGTATTAGCCGTTAAAAAAAATACACATACACACACTATGGCTGAACTTTCTACTGAAATGATCTTGTTCGGGATACTAACAAGGGTAAATTTCTACTGAAATTTCCACCAACATATGGGATGTAGTAGATGCAAATTTAAATGCATATTCAATTAATGTAAGCTATAACACTTTTTCATTATCAAAATTATTTTTTACAACAAATATTAATTGATAACATTTAAATTTCCACCAACAAATGGGATGTAGTAGATGCAAATTTAAATGCATATTCAATTAATGTAAGCTATAATGGTCGAGTAGATCTTGGTCGAGTAGCAGCTTGTGGTCGAGTATCATAAGACTTTTTCATTATCAAAATTATTTTCTACCAACAAATATTAATTGATAACATTTAAATTTCCACCAACATATGGGATGTAGTAGATGTAACACCCCCAAAATCGGATCCAGCGGAAGCATACATGTAGCTGGGGTGCAACTCAATTGGTATCACAACACAAGTGTAAAGAACGGTTTTCATCTCAACCATTTTGAATAAAACTGTTTAACAAAAAGTGTTGAATTTACATTGTTAGAAGTCGTGCGGAAATAGGCCCTTTAAAATAAGTAAAACGGTCCCAAATGTTTTATCAGAGTCTTCTATGACCATGCCATGCCCTGCCAAAAGCTCCAGTAGCGTGCCATTGCTTAAAACCTGAAAATACATGCTAAAGTGTCAACACGAGGTTGGTGAGTTCATAGAGTTTAGTGAAAAATGAATTTGCATTGGATTAAGATTTCCCAGCAAAGGCATTGTAAATCCACTCAGTTCCAAGCCCTGGCCATACAAGACTCGCAACCTGTGTGTTTACAACCCACTGCTAACATATAGTATGAGTAAAACAAGTATAAGTTTATCACAACAATTATCAAAGCTAATGGTCATCCAACAACTTAATTTGGAGCCACTAGATAGTCTCAGTAGTCATCCAGCAACTTAATCTGGAGCCACTGGAAAGTCACAGTAGTCATCTAGCAACTTAATCTAGAGCCACTGGAAAGTCACAGTAGTCATCCAGCAACTTAATCTGGAGCCACTGGAAAGTCACAGTAGTCATCCAGCAACTTAATCTGGAGCCACTGGAAAGTCACAGTAGTCATCCAGCAACTTAATCTGGAGCCACTGGAAGTATGTATGTATGTATGTTTACTGGGTGCCATTTCCCAAAGTATAAGAATCCAAGAATACACAATCAAGATTTACGCAATATGTTTAATAGTATGAAAGTATAGCATAGCATATGAGTAAAGTTGTTTAGAGTAATAGCAAACAGTTTAAGCATGTATCTCCCCCAAAGAGTTTAAAACAAGTATTAAAGAGTAAAAGTGGGGCTATGAAACTCACCTGGTGCGATAGCTACGATGACAAAAGTGGATACACTGAAATGAGGCACGATTCTCTAACCGCGACCTAATATGAATGAATGATATGATTCACTTAGATTATGAGGTGTGAGATGAAAGCATATGCACATGAAGCCTATACCACTCGAAGCTTAAGAATAAGTGTTAGCGTTGAGTTATAGCGTTGCCATAACTTAGGAAAATATGTCCATACAAGGCTTGCAAAACTAGTCGTATAATGAAATGTATAAAACGTTCGTGTTAGTCTTGGCGTTTTGAAAACCTTGGTATGTCTTATAATAGTCGCGTTAATAAACCTTTGATCGTACGTGTTCCAACGGGTAAGAGATACGGCTCTCCATGGTTATTACTTGAAAAATATAGTTTCTAGTACGTAATTACATTTCCATTAAAAAGCTGTCAAAAATTAGTAGGAATTATCGATGTTTAAACGCGTGTATATTGTTCGTTATTAGCTCGTTTTCTATGTTCTTTACATCCCCGGAATCGTGGGACAACGTACTAACATATTTTTGATAAGTCGGGACGGCTAGATCAAGTTTTATGCCCAAAACAGCCCGTGACAACTGTTCATCAGCAAAGGATTTTCAGAAAAATAGTTTTCGTCGTTAAACTTTGAAAAATCATATCTCCTTCGTTATTAACTCGTTTTTATCCAAACTTTCGGCCATAGTTTCATCTCGGGATGTATTTTCTAAATCTTTGGTCAAAAATTACCCAAAACCCACTGATTTTACCACGTTTTGCAAAAATGGACAGCAACTTTCTATAAGTGTCAAAACTTGGTTTTCCTAGTTACTAACTTGTCTAAAAACCAACCAAACAACTTCAAATCAACCCAAATCCTACCATACACCTTCTTAGGGTGTCATGGGTTCCTAAACATCATCCATCAAGTTAATCTACCAAGGATTTACCTATAACCCATCTCTATGGCTCAAAAGTTAAATAAATGTAAATGGAGTGGTATAGCTTGCATATGCATGTAGATCTAGTATGGAAATCATATAATCATGAAGACAACTTGAAGAAATTATGAAAAAGAGTTTGACAACTTACTTTGAAAGATTAGGTGATTAGATGATGAGAAATCTTGTGATTCTTGAGTTTGTATTACAAAACCCTTAATAAGAATGATGAAATGAGCAACTTTGATACTTTGATCTTGGAAAAATAATGGATTTCTCCTTGATCTATGTTCTTGGCCGTGCACCCCAAAGAAGAGAGGAGGAAAAGATGAGTTTTGCTAGTTAAAATGATAAGTATGATGTTTTAGATAAATATCTTTGATCTTGGTGGCATAATGGTAAATAATTGATCAATTGGAAGTAACATGGAGATGGGGGGCTGCACATGGGTAAAAGCAAGAAGAGTATGTGGGAAGCTTGGTAATATCTAGCTTACGGAGTCAGTTTTGGTTCCGTTAATCGCTAACCGCAAATAGTTAAGCCGCGAAACGTAAATCTGGGTATCGTAAAAATATGAAATATGAAATAATGACTAAACTTGTCAAAATACTCCATAAGAAAATATAAAATGAATGGTAAGTTCAATCGGGTTGCTTAAACGCAGTTAAAACTGGAAACGCGGGTTTAAAATGCGTAATTCGCGTAAAACGCTGAACTGGAAAACGTAAACTTCCAAAATACCAAGTAAATGAATTTTATAATCTTTATGATGTTATAAGAGGTGTAAAAGCATGTCGGGACCTTCGTGGGGATTGTCGGACGTGTTAGTCACATTTATTGATCGCGCGTTAACGTTTTAATTAAATTTAATTATACGTAAAACGTCAAATGTAATAAAAGTGTTAATTTAATAACCCTACGAGTGGAATAGTATGAAAATGTCATTATGATGATATGTAGACTATTCCTAGTCCGTATGCAGTGTCCCTACTAATGACGCATGAATTCGCAGCTAAACCCATCCGGTTACGCGACTCGGAATACCCGTAAACCCTGTTTACGATGAAATGAATGATGACCATGAATAGTGTTTTCCCTCCGGGAATGAATAGTGTCATGTGAATAGTAAAATTTCTGAACGCTCCTCAGAATCTCAAATTGACTCCGAAAATGATGAATAGTAAAATGATGAATAGTGATCGGTGAATAGTAAATGATGAATAGTGACTGATGAATAGTGAATCGTCGGGGTTCGGAAAATGACCTAAAATTACGGGTTGTGACAGTCTCCCACCCTAAAAGGAACTTCGTCCCGAAGTTCAGCTCGTTCGTTCTGCGCACACACGTTCTCCTGGTCGGATTTGATGAGGCAAACTTTCCCATCCTCGAGCGTAGCCCTCAAAAGACCTTTCGGTAACCGATTTTTACTTAATCCCACAACTCATCAAACAAGAACTGTCATGGGATTAGGCTAAATCGGTTTAGGTTGTCGATTCAAATTTAATCTCACAACTCATCAAACAAGAACTGTCATGAGATTAAACTGAGTCGGCTGGGGTAACAACTTGGCTCTTAGCTTGATTTTCGCAACTCATCAAACAAGAACTGTCACTAGATCAAGCTAGGAAACAAGTTGCCAAAAATAATGGATTCAACATCCTGAAATGAGGTCTTTTGAAAGATTGGCTCGATTTTGGAATTGCTTACATCAATCAAATCAATCTGGACATAATACTATTATAACTACTCTCAGTATTGCAAAATTCATCTCTGTGTCAAACATAGGTGGTCAGGCTATGTCTCACTATCCCGGGTCGAATATAGATGACCAGTCTATATTCCACCGAGGTTCAATAAATTTTGAAATACTCGGCTTAGTTATACTAATACTATGTCCTTCACATTTAAAGGACGTCTCAAAAGACTAAGGCAAGTGACCAAACTCGAGGTCGAATGATGAAACTACATAAGGAAAAGGTGTAACGCTATGACGTGCATGATATGTATGCACCCTTATATGTAAGACAATCACAGTAATCAACGAGAATAAGTGAGTATAGTCTATCTGGCAATAAGATACAAATCTTATTGAATATGTCAGTAACAAACCACAAATGAGGCATCAGCTTGGCAGGCAGGCACGTGGCGGTCATAGGGTTAAGTTTTCGTAAAAGTAGCTATAGTTTAGGTTTTAAAATTACCCAATTCTCTATAGCCTAGGCTCTGATACCAATCTGTCACACCCCCAAAATCGGATCCAGCGGAAGCATACATGTAGCTGGGGTGCAACTCAATTGGTATCACAACACAAGTGTAAAGAACGGTTTTCATCTCAACCATTTTGAATAAAATTGTTTAACAAAAAGTGTTGAATTTACATTGTTAAAAGTTGTGCGGAAATAGGCCCTTTAAAATAAGTAAAACGGTCCCAAATGTTTTATCAGAGTCTTCTATGACCATGCCATGCCCTGCCAAAAGCTCCAGTAGCGTGCCATTGCTTAAAACCTGAAAATACATGCTAAAGTGTCAACACGAGGTTGGTGAGTTCATAGAGTTTAGTGAAAAATGAATTTGCATTGGATTAAGATTTCCCAGCAAAGGCATTGTAAATCCACTCAGTTCCAAGCCCTGGCCATACAAGACTCGCAACCTGTGTGTTTACAACCCACTGCTAACATATAGTATGAGTAAAACAAGTATAAGTTTATCACAACAATTATCAAAGCTAATGGTCATCCAACAACTTAATTTGGAGCCACTAGATAGTCTCAGTAGTCATCCAGCAACTTAATCTGGAGCCACTGGAAAGTCACAGTAGTCATCTAGCAACTTAATCTAGAGCCACTGGAAAGTCACAGTAGTCATCCAGCAACTTAATCTGGAGCCACTGGAAAGTCACAGTAGTCATCCAGCAACTTAATCTGGAGCCACTGGAAAGTCACAGTAGTCATCCAGCAACTTAATCTGGAGCCACTGGAAGTATGTATGTATGTATGTTTACTGGGTGCCATTTCCCAAAGTATAAGAATCCAAGAATACACAATCAAGATTTACGCAATATGTTTAATAGTATGAAAGTATAGCATAGCATATGAGTAAAGTTGTTTAGAGTAATAGCAAACAGTTTAAGCATGTATCTCCCCCAAAGAGTTTAAAACAAGTATTAAAGAGTAAAAGTGGGGCTATGAAACTCACCTGGTGCGATAGCTACGATGACAAAAGTGGATACACTGAAATGAGGCACGATTCTCTAACCGCGACCTAATATGAATGAATGATATGATTCACTTAGATTATGAGGTGTGAGATGAAAGCATATGCACATGAAGCCTATACCACTCGAAGCTTAAGAATAAGTGTTAGCGTTGAGTTATAGCGTTGCCATAACTTAGGAAAATATGTCCATACAAGGCTTGCAAAACTAGTCGTATAATGAAATGTATAAAACGTTCGTGTTAGTCTTGGCGTTTTGAAAACCTTGGTATGTCTTATAATAGTCGCGTTAATAAACCTTTGATCGTACGTGTTCCAACGGGTAAGAGATACGGCTCTCCATGGTTATTACTTGAAAAATATAGTTTCTAGTACGTAATTACATTTCCATTAAAAAGCTGTCAAAAATTAGTAGGAATTATCGATGTTTAAACGCGTGTATATTGTTCGTTATTAGCTCGTTTTCTATGTTCTTTACATCCCCGGAATCGTGGGACAACGTACTAACATATTTTTGATAAGTCGGGACGGCTAGATCAAGTTTTATGCCCAAAACAGCCCGTGACAACTGTTCATCAGCAAAGGATTTTCAGAAAAATAGTTTTCGTCGTTAAACTTTGAAAAATCATATCTCCTTCGTTATTAACTCGTTTTTATCCAAACTTTCGGCCATAGTTTCATCTCGGGATGTATTTTCTAAATCTTTGGTCAAAAATTACCCAAAACCCACTGATTTTACCACGTTTTGCAAAAATGGACAGCAACTTTCTATAAGTGTCAAAACTTGGTTTTCCTAGTTACTAACTTGTCTAAAAACCAACCAAACAACTTCAAATCAACCCAAATCCTACCATACACCTTCTTAGGGTGTCATGGGTTCCTAAACATCATCCATCAAGTTAATCTACCAAGGATTTACCTATAACCCATCTCTATGGCTCAAAAGTTAAATAAATGTAAATGGAGTGGTATAGCTTGCATATGCATGTAGATCTAGTATGGAAATCATATAATCATGAAGACAACTTGAAGAAATTATGAAAAAGAGTTTGACAACTTACTTTGAAAGATTAGGTGATTAGATGATGAGAAATCTTGTGATTCTTGAGTTTGTATTACAAAACCCTTAATAAGAATGATGAAATGAGCAACTTTGATACTTTGATCTTGGAAAAATAATGGATTTCTCCTTGATCTATGTTCTTGGCCGTGCACCCCAAAGAAGAGAGGAGGAAAAGATGAGTTTTGCTAGTTAAAATGATAAGTATGATGTTTTAGATAAATATCTTTGATCTTGGTGGCATAATGGTAAATAATTGATCAATTGGAAGTAACATGGAGATGGGGGGCTGCACATGGGTAAAAGCAAGAAGAGTATGTGGGAAGCTTGGTAATATCTAGCTTACGGAGTCAGTTTTGGTTCCGTTAATCGCTAACCGCAAATAGTTAAGCCGCGAAACGTAAATCTGGGTATCGTAAAAATATGAAATATGAAATAATGACTAAACTTGTCAAAATACTCCATAAGAAAATATAAAATGAATGGTAAGTTCAATCGGGTTGCTTAAACGCAGTTAAAACTGGAAACGCGGGTTTAAAATGCGTAATTCGCGTAAAACGCTGAACTGGAAAACGTAAACTTCCAAAATACCAAGTAAATGAATTTTATAATCTTTATGATGTTATAAGAGGTGTAAAAGCATGTCGGGACCTTCGTGGGGATTGTCGGACGTGTTAGTCACATTTATTGATCGCGCGTTAACGTTTTAATTAAATTTAATTATACGTAAAACGTCAAATGTAATAAAAGTGTTAATTTAATAACCCTACGAGTGGAATAGTATGAAAATGTCATTATGATGATATGTAGACTATTCCTAGTCCGTATGCAGTGTCCCTACTAATGACGCATGAATTCGCAGCTAAACCCATCCGGTTACGCGACTCGGAATACCCGTAAACCCTGTTTACGATGAAATGAATGATGACCATGAATAGTGTTTTCCCTCCGGGAATGAATAGTGTCATGTGAATAGTAAAATTTCTGAACGCTCCTCAGAATCTCAAATTGACTCCGAAAATGATGAATAGTAGAATGATGAATAGTGATCGGTGAATAGTAAATGATGAATAGTGATTGATGAATAGTGAATCGTCGGGGTTCGGAAAATGACCTAAAATTACGGGTTGTGACAGTAGATGCAAAATTTAAATGCATATTCAATTAATGTAAGCTATAATGGTCGAGTAGATCTGGGTCGAGTAGCGGCTTGTGGTCGAGTATCATAAGACTTTTTCATTATCAAAATTATTTTCTACCAACAAATATTAATTGATAACATTTAAATTTCCACCAACATATGGGATGTAGTAGATGCAAAATTTAAATGCATATTCAATTAATGTAAGCTATAAGTGTCGAGTAGATCTGGATCGAGTAGCGGCTTGTGGTCGAGTATCATAACACTTTTTCATTATCAAAATTATTTTCTACCAACAAATATTAATTGATAACATTTAAATTTCCACCAACATATGGGATGTAGTAGATGCAAAATTAAATGCATATTCAATTAATGTAAGCTATAATGGTCGAGTAGATCTGGGTCGAGTAGCGGCTTGTGGTCGAGTATCATAACACTTTTTCATTACCAAAATAATTTTTTACAACAAATATTAATTGATAACATTTAAATAAAACATACACATTTATAAAACACAAATTACATAAAACATCTTAATTAAACTACGATAATTAAACATAAAAACATCTTAATTAAACTACAATTATTAAACATAAAACATCTTAACTAAAACTACGATTAATTAATTAAAACATCAAACAACAAAACGAAAATTAAAAGCCCTAAACAACGATACGACAATGATAAGAAAACTATGATTCAGCTAAAACGAATCATCCGAGACCCAGCCCTCGTCACTCGAAGCACTCGAATCGTCGTCACTTGTTGACACACGGGGCAATCCATGTTGGATTCGCCATGCACAACGAGCGTTTCTCCGAGCCTGTTTTTCTCGTAAGTACTCCTCACGAGCTCGTGCTTCTTCCTCTTCCTCTGCTTGAACCCTTAACAATTCTTGCATATCCTGTGCAAACAGTTCTTCATCGGACAATGGACGTGGTTGGTTTTGTGGTGGATAGGGTGCCGGTGGGTTGTAGTGGGGTGCCGGTGGGTTGTAGTGGGGTACCGGTGGAGTGTTTAGAGGTGGAAACAGAATTTCCGGTGGTGTATTGTTGGATTGGTGATTGTAGTTTGGGAATACGGGGAAAAGATCTTCTGGGGGGGTGTTGTATACTGACGAGTTATCTGATGAATTGTTGTTAGACATTTGAGAGAATTTGTATGATTTGTGTGTGATTTGTGTGTGTTTCGTGAGTATGTGGGAATGGCTATTTATAGGACCGTTTTTATGATTTGAAATTTAAACGTTAACAGCCTTTTTGTTTGATTTTAAATTTTGAATTTATCCCGTACAGAACGTTTGACTATTAAATGTTTATTGCACACGTTTTTTTTTTTTTTTTTTTGAACAAGAAAATGAATTTTAAGTTGTGATTTGATTTTTAAATCGTAGGGTTGAATTTGTAATTTTTTCATTTTGGAATTCAAAAAAGGAACTAATATTACAAGGGCCAAAAGTGTAATTTTTTTTTTATACGTACTGCTTAACGCACGTTAAGCACTTAACGTGCCAAGTTAACTTGCCCTTGCCTTTCTGTCGCGGTAAGGTAACTCAGTCAAAAGTCAAGGTGCGTTAAGTCTTAACGTGGGTAAGAAAGGCACCTTACCGAGTGGTCTAATGTAAGCTATAATGGTCGAGTAGATCTGGGTCAAGTAGCGGCTTGTGGTCGAGTATCATAACACTTTTTCATTACCAAAATTATTTTTTACAACAAATATTAATTGATAACATTTAAATTTACACCAACATATGCGATGTAGTAGATGCAAATTTAAATGCATATTCAATTAATGTAAGCTATAATGGTCGAGTAGATCTTGGTCGAGTAGCAGCTTGTGGTCGAGTATCATAAGACTTTTTCATTATCAAAATTATTTTCTACCAACAAATATTAATTGATAACATTTAAATTTCCACCAACATATGGGATGTAGTAGATGCAAAATTTAAATGCATATTCAATTAATGTAAGCTATAATGGTCGAGTAGATCTGGGTTGAGTAGCGGCTTGTGGTCGAGTATCATAAGACTTTTTCATTATCAAAATTATTTTCTACCAACAAATATTAATTGATAACATTTAAATTTCCACCAACATATGGGATGTAGTAGATGCAAAATTAAATGCATATTCAATTAATGTAATCTATAATGGTCGAGTAGATCTGGGTCGAGTAGCGGCTTGTGGTCGAGTATCATAAGACTTTTTCATTATCAAAATTATTTTCTACCAACAAATATTAATTGATAACATTTAAATTTCCACCAACATATGGGATGTAGTAGATGCAAAATTTAAATGCATATTCAATTAATGTAAGCTATAATGGTCGAGTAGATCTGGGTCGAGTAGCGGCTTGTGGTCGAGTATCATAAGACTTTTTCATTATCAAAATTATTTTCTACCAACAAATATTAATTGATAACATTTAAATTTCCACCAACATATGGGATGTAGTAGATGCAAAATTTAAATGCATATTCAATTAATGTAAGCTATAAGTGTCGAGTAGATCTGGGTCGAGTAGCGGCTTGTGGTCGAGTATCATAACACTTTTTCATTACCAAAATTATTTTTTACAACAAATATTAATTGATAACATTTAAATTTACACCAACATATGCGATGTAGTAGATGCAAATTTAAATGCATATTCAATTAATGTAAGCTATAATGGTCGAGTAGATCTTGGTCGAGTAGCAGCTTGTGGTCGAGTATCATAACACTTTTTCATTACCAAAATTATTTTCTACCAACAAATATTAATTGATAACATTTAAATTTCCACCAACATATGGGATGTAGTAGATGCAAAATTAAATGCATATTCAATTAATGTAAGCTATAATGGTCGAGTAGATCTGGGTCGAGTATCGGCTTGTGGTCGAGTATCATAACACTTTTTCATTACCAACCACCCTTACTCATATATATATGGAAAAAAAACAGATTGTAAACTTATATATCAATCAAACATAATGGGTGAACCGGGTATTGAATTTAGTGTATATTTGGTTTATGAAGATGTAACTTTTGGTGTTAATCTTAAAAAAAATATTAGTTACAATCAACTAGTTGCTATTGTGAAGAAAAAGTTCAAGCTCAACGATTCGTGCAACATCATGTTTACTTACAAAGTTGGTACAAAGTGTGTCCACATAGTAGACGATGATGATGTGAAATTTTACGTTAATGAAATTTGCAAAGGGAAAGGTACGCCACATACCATTTTTATTAAAAAGATTGAACAATGCTTTGTGGAAAATCCTTCTTCTTCTAAGTCTTTCGGCATCGATATTAATGTTCCTTTATTTCCTAATGATTTAAACGCACAATTCAATGTTTACAATGATTCACAATTACCCAAAAAAGAAAATTTTCAGCCTCAAAATTATTTAAACCCACAATACACTATGCACTATGATGCACAATTACCCAAAAAAGAAAATTGTGAAAATCACAATGATTTTATTGAAAACGACCATTATGAGCATGATTGGCAAATGAATACGCTAAAATACATTCATAAACCACCAAATCCACAACCTATTATCAAAACCCCAACAAGCGAAAATGAACATGGTAAATGTATCTTAAAAACGGGTGATAAATTTGATAATAAAAAAGAATGTATGAGGGCAATTGGTCGTAAAGCTCTTTTAGATGGTTATGAATTTAAGCCAAGAAAATCAGACACGCTACGGTATGATGTAATTTGTGTGCATCCTGGTTGCAAATGGAAAATAATTTCATCTAAGTGCAAATATAATAGTCAATGGGAATTAGGAACAGTAAACGACCATCACACTTGTTCAAAAACAACAATAGGTATGTATCACCGTAATGCTTCGAAAAATTTGTTGGGTCATTTACTAGTACCTAAGTTCAGAGACCCCAATCGTATCTATAAGGCAAAAGACATAAAAAATGACATAAACCAAGAATTCAACGTCGATATTAGTTACAAACAAGCATGGAGATCAAAAAATGTGGCGTTGGATACTCTTGAAGGTTGCCCAAAAGCATCTTTTGCACAATTACCTGTTTTTTGTCATAATTTAGAAATGACAAATGAAGGTACTGTAACACATATTGATACTGATGATGAAGACCATTTTAAGATGGTTTTCATAGCTTTTGGTGTAGCGGTAAGCATTTATATATTAATTAACATTTAAATTTATCTTGTAACTGTTATTATCATATAACTAACCGTTTAAAACCTTTAATTAGATTCGAAGCTTTTTGTGCCATATGCGACCATTGTTAATAATTGATGCAGCTCATCTTAAAGGCACTTACCTTGGAACAAATCTTCTGGCAGTTGGAATGGATGGGAATAATCAAATTATACCTATTGCGACCGGTGTGTCTCAGGGTGAGACTTTGGAATCGTGGACATGGTTTTTGTCCAAATTGAAAGAATGCATAGGGGAAGATCCAAGGTTAACTATCATATCTGATCGACATGTATCTATACAATCTGCATGTCAATCTGTTTTCCCGAATGCATTCCATGGGCATTGTTGTAGGCATCTCATGATGAATTGTAATTTGAAGGGAAAAAAGATTAGGGCTTTATTTTGGAAGATGTGTAAAGCTTACACACCCGATGAATTTAATTTGGCGCTAGCTGAACTTGGTGGCAAAAGGCCGGATGCTTACAACAAACTAATACAAGCTGGCGTTGAAACGTGGTCTAGGGCATACTCCGCTGGTAATCGTTACAATTACATGACGTCTAACAGCGCAGAGTCAATCAATTCGTTAACAAGAAATGTCCGAAGAGTACCCATCACTAACCTTATGGAGTGGTATAATCGGCTTGTCCAAGAGTGGTACTGCAATCGTCGGGAGAAATATAAAGGTACGATTTTTGTTTTGTTTGTTTTTTTTCATAACATAAATATTTTGCATATTTAACGTTATGACTACTTATTAATGAATATTATTTTATTCAGATGCAAAATTAGGTGAACTAAGTGATTGGGCAACTGCAAAAATTCAGGACCGAATGATAAAAAGCACTAATTGGATTGTGGCCGGCATTTTTGTCAACAGGATGTACGAAGTCAATGATCATCGAAAAATCCATACGGTGGATTTAGACGAACGTACATGCACATGTAACAAGTGGCAAATGTCTGCCTTGCCTTGTGGTCATGTTTTAGCGGCTTGTAGAGTTATGGGAATGACGGATTTTAATCATTTGGCAAGCGACCGGTTTCAGAAAACAGAGCTTAAAGCTACGTACATGGGTTTGGTATTTCCTGTTGGAGAAGTTTCCGGTTGGCAGTGTCCTAATTACTTGAAAGTTGTTAAACCACCAGTTATGGTTAAACCCCAATCTGGTAGACCGAAGAACAAAGATAGGGTTAGATCTCAAGGAGAGGAACCGGTACCAGTCAAGTGTGGAAGGTGCGGAAATCTTGGACACACCCGACAAAGTTGTAGAGAAACATTGCCAAAGAAAAAAGTAAGTTACACCTCTTTTTTTTTATAGTTTCATTCCTAAATTCGTAAATTGACTTGGACAATTTTTAGGCAAAGGTATCTGCTAAAGCAAGATCACAAGAAGCACAACCACAAGTGTACTCACAACAACCACATGCACAATTCTACTCACAACAAGCAGAAGCACACTCCTACTCACAACAAGGAATGCCAAGCTCACAAGAAGGACAAGTCTACTCGCAACAAATTTGGCCAGATGGCCTCGAAGCTGTTAATTTAGGTGACCCGTAGGGTGGGATACTTTAGATTTTTATATGTATGGTAAAACAGCAGTTCGTATCAATGAAAGTTGCAACCTTTTCTTTAACATAAGTAGTGTCATGAAACACAGTCAAATAGTCACAGTGAAACAGGTCACAATTGTTTGCAAAATACAAGGACGAACCATTTGCTTGCATCTAGTACACAATTTAAAAACCTACACAAATATCTTGTGTTTGAAAAAGAAATGGGCCATCTGTTCTCGATATGCAAGGGCTGTCTGGACTGGATCTTCAACAGCCAACGGCATCCCATGAGATAACCTGTATAGAGAATAAGAAACTCATAAAATCCATCAAGACAATTCACACATAGAATGCAGGGCAGATATATGTCCAACAGGTCCAAATTGGGTAGATGCAAACAAACTAATGCAATAGGGGCAAATTGGGTAGAACTGAGTTTTGATCCAAATCAGTATTGTTTTATGAAATCCTACCTAAGCTGATTAAAATCTCCAAATTAAGAACATAGATGCAAACAAACTAACCTGTAAAGAAATAAGCAGACAAAGACGCCACAATCACCAAATATCCCGCCCTGCTTCGGGATGTTATGTGCATTCTTGAACTTAATGTTGTATTCTAGGGGATTGATTCCTTTGCTTCCAAACACATCAGTATGCTCTAGAATTGCCGGAAGTTTACACTCCAAACACCTTCTCATATTCAAATACCAAGGTCGAGTTTCAGGTTCATGATAGCCTTCACTATCATAGAATGTAACAAGTCCAGATTTTATGTGAAAATGCGCAAGCGACCAATGTTGCTTGGGTTCATTTATCGGAATGAAGACCTACAATGTTTACGAATAAAATTTATATAATCCACATAATTAAACCATTAGATGATAAAAGATGGGTTACCGATAAATACCTGTTCCACATTCTTCCATGCAATTGGGTAAATTTCATCGGTTGCATAAAACAGTGGCATTGAGTGTTGAATTAGAAGAGTTAGAAAGTAACAACTAACCATTGACCAATCTGCAGAAGAATCTCTGAAATACCACATGTACCATACCCAAAGATCAATGTGCTGTAGGCAATAAAACACATAGTCAACGACAATTTAACATATAGTTTTACCGAAAAATACATTGTAAATAGATATTTTTACTTACCTCGTCAAGTAACCAACCAATCCGTTTCTCATCACAGCAAAGTAAAGCTTCCCAGAAAGTACGATCCACAGTAATGTCATTATACCAAGGAAACTTGCAACGAGTATGGCTAGAGGTAATCATAAAATTATCCAACTCAAAACCACAGAAGATTTTATCGATACATTTCCATCGTCGACTTGAGTCCTAAACATAACACATTACAAATTTATTTATAAAAGATAATTGGGACAAACTAACACAAACACAAAAAAAAAAAAAAAAAAAAAAAAAAAAAAAAAAAAAAAAATTACAAATGAAATACCTCTTTCCACGGTTGGAGATCTTCACACCTTTCAATCATGAATGGATGAAGGACATTCGTACGTTTTCTTAGCTCATCCATACTCGGGACTTTTAAATCTGTATGTGTACTTTCCAACTGCGACCTCAACACATTAACATACCTCCGCTTGGTTGTTCCACATCGCTGTAGAGCAAGCTTCAAGTGACTTGGTGCATTCAAGACCTTGTTGTAAAAATAACAAGTTGATGAAGCGGATTAAAGCGGATTAAATAAAATTTCATGTCACTCTATACTCAAACAAAACGACTAATGACTGGAATTACTAACCTCTATACTCTTCATTTTATTTTCTTCTTCCAAAATAAATTTCGACCTCTGTTCCCTTTGTTTTGCCTGCCTATGTATCTCAGCCGCTTGCCTTTCAGCTTTCACACAACCATCCTATAATTACATTAAAAATATGTTTGTTAGATATATACAATTTAAATTCGATAAACAATTTCAACAGCTAAGTGTTTACCTCAGATAAATCTTCGTCAGATAATTCGTCAACGTTAACCACACCGTTCTGATAAAAGTTATAAAACAAGTTATGAAACAAGTTATAATGCAATAATAAGTAAAAGTTATTCAAATCAGTTACCTCATAAGCTTTCTGTGATAGATAATCCAAATTATCCCATTCGTTTCCAGCGTTTTTGTTGGATGTTCTAATAGGCGAATTAAAAAGTTCAAAGAATTCTCCATCTAAGTCACTACAATACTCGTCACCCATATCACAATACACATTATCCTGTAACAATAATGTAAACACCTTGTCTTAGTAAACAACATTTTTTTTATCTAGTGAATGACAAGAAAACGCAAAACACTTATATACGTAGGATTTACCTTTTGAACAGATGTGGTAACTTTCTGCTCCGGATGTGCGCCTTTTGTTTTCCAAGTAATATACTGCATAAAAAAGTATTTTAAAAAACATGATAATTAGACATGAATTAACTAGGCGCATATATATAGAAAAGGGATTCTGTCAACACTAACATGTATAATAGACTCCATTTTGTAGACGCGTTCCTTCAAACTCTCAATCTCTTTAGGTAGAATCAACAACCTCTCGCACAAATGCTCCAAAGCCTTAACCCGAAACCCACAATTACAACTCTGCCTAACTGGATGTGCCTCTCTGTCATTTACCTTACTCCGAGCTGATGATAATTTTTTAAAATAATCACCAACAAGCCCCCCGCATTGAACAGGTGGAGGAGCTCTCGGTGTGTACCACTTAAAAAATTTTTGGCTTTCTCTAAACCATTTTGATAGGCCCTCAGCATAGTTAGGATATATTTCAAAGTTTGGATTTTTGGCCTAAGGAAAATATACAATAATTGTTACTAAAAGCAAATAAAATTTAGTCAAAAAAAAAATATATAATAAAAATAAGTATTAAGGTGAGAAGGCATTAACTGACCTGAGGAAATAGTTGACTGTATACCTCCCATTTTTGAAATGGATAATGCTTCGACCAGGCACAGCCTCTCGGGATCACATCAGGATCCTTACTCCACCAACGATCTGTCTGAGATGAAGACTCCAGAATCCATATCTACAAACAGTAAATGTAAAAAAGTCAAATTACAAACAATTTTTTACAATGAAATACATTGACAAGTGTTTGCCTAAAAATGCTAACCTTGAAACACAAGATAAATCCAGACAATGAATACGATGGAACAAAGGTTGGGTCTTTTTCCAATGCTTTATGGTGAGCATTCTTATGCTTAGAGTTAACATTTAAAATGGCATCGTATAACTCCCGCCAGATGTGTTCTCCCCAGGGAAACTCATTCCAAGCTTCAAGATTATCTACCATTCTTAGAAATACATCTTCAACAACAGATCCTAACTCACGACCCATAAACATAACTTCCAAAGATAACAAAAGACAAACTCGTATCGAGTCTTCATCTGATAGTTTCGTAAAACGCTCTTCATCCTCAATCACAGATAGAAGATCTATGTTTTTAACATACCTGCCTATCTTCTCCGGAAATACTCGATCACGAAAACTGATATCACCCTCCCTAAACTTACGGAAACTGACAATCCCAAACTTAAATCCAGTAATGAGGCAAAATTCACGACGACCAAAGTGAAGCAAATGTTCATTAACATCGTATATGAGTGGCAAATCATAATGTTCATTATCAGAGAAGACTTGCTTCTGAAGCATGTAATGGATAAGATCCTCCTCATTGTCAACGTAAGTCAAATCAAGCCACGGCCCGAAACATGTAGACCTAAACAATTCACAACGTTCCAAACCTAGTCTGTCTTTGATTAACGGAAAGTAACTGAGTTTGCTTCTAACGTGGACCCTCGCATGATATTCCTAAATTAACAAAAAAAATCAAGACAAAAATAACCAATGCTGTTTCAAAAAACTAGGTTTTAAGCTTTCTTGTTTTTGCCTTTCTAAAACTCTAGTCATTTTCTGGTGTTTCAGTGCAGGGAAGGCATGGAAGCATAAAATTGGTGGTTGCTTTGTTTCGACACTTAACTGCTTATGGTTATGTAACTTCATAAACGATAAAATAAATGTACTTCCCATTTGCTCATTTGGAGCAGTTATTGATTTATGAAACTCCAATAAGCACTTGACACTAGACTTTATGAAAGTCCAATAAGCAGTTTTCAATAATCCAAATGAATAAGTAGTTGCAAATAAGAAAAATCCAGATGATCCAAGACAGTGTAAAACACTTAAATAAGGTAGTCTTATGTATATACTTTAGAGGTACAAGAACTTATGGCAGTGGATGCTCTTATGAATATATATGTTTTTGATTCTACTCCTAAAAAGGTAGTCTTATGTATATACTTTTTCAAAGGTGGATTTCACAAGTTTAGCTGGTGTATTTTAACTTGTAAAAAGTTCAGGACTTAATTGTGAAAACTAAAATCATGAAAATTCTTTGAAAAACTGACTTTCTGCCTAAACTATGAAATTTGACTTTTTGTAAGTTAACTCCTAAGTTGACTTTACTTAAATTTGGAGGGTCCTAGATTACTAAATAAGTTGTTATAAGCTACAATTGAACTGATTTAAGGTATAATACCTAAATATACATGCTCCTATATGATTATGCTAATCAAAAACCACACAGTTAAGCAGTTAAAAAGCTTTTTAAAGCAACTTTGACTTTTTAACTAATAGACTACTTATTTTATGTTTCCACTAGTCTAAGATTACCCTAGGAATAAAGCCTAAACTGATTTTAACCACTAAAAAAGAATAGGTACCAAGCTAAAAGCTATTGGAAAAAACTAAAAGGTACTGAGATGACTTTAAATAAGCTAAGGGTTTCAAGAAAAAGATGGGAAATAAGCTGTAAAGCTCTCAATAAGCTAGTCTAATATCCTACTCAGAACCACAGATTTGCAAGCAACTTTGAAGGCAATTTGAGCTTATGAAATAAGCTCAAAAGCTCAAAGTGAATGTTGGAATAGCAAGTTGGTCTGGTGGGCTTCTCAAAGAACCAAGAGGGGGTGTGTGGGGCCCACATGAGGTGGTCTGTGGGACCCACCAAAGTGGTAGCAGTGGTGGAGAGCTGCTGTTGCAGCAGTGGATGTAGTGCCCCGCAGTCAACTTTGAAGGGGTGTGGGGCACACATAAAAAATCACAAAAATGTAATGATGGTTGATTTCTAAAGATGAGGTGGAGGGCTTCAATTCCTGAAAGTTTCACAGCTTGAAACACAACACAAAATTCTCAATAATTCTTGCAATTTTTGGATTTACTGCATAGGAGCAAATTTTGACTTTTCCCATTTTTGGTCTATTGTTGACTTTTGTGAGATTTGTTTGATCCTAAATGATTAAATAAGTAATACTAAGCTATTTAGAAACTAGAATAAGCTATAACAACTAGTTATGCAATGAAATGGTGAATTATGCACCCTAATACTCCAACAGTGAATGAAATCAAGAATCTTAAACTTGATCTTGACTTTTATCAAAGGAATTACTAGTTTTTATGCTAGAACTAACTACATAGGCCTAATGAAACCTGTTCATACACAGAACAACAACAACTAACAGCTAAATTACCTAAATCTCAAACCATCCAAACACCCCTTTATTCTAACTGCTAACACTAACTAGATTAAGACCACTAACTGCCAAACAAATGATTAAACTAACTCACCTAACTATATTAAAAGCTAAAGGAACAGAAAAATTCAACAATGAGCAGCAAGAACATGTGAATCATTAGTTATGCTATTTGGATAGTGAAATCAAGAATTAGACCAACTCAATCTAAGGCCAAATCGAAAGAAACCCAGATTCACAAACTTATTAGGATAATAATAAACCGAGATTCGTTGGGTTTAATTGCAATAAACCCACGAAAATTTGTAAACCCACAATAACTCTTAATTAACAGAGATTCAACATAATAAACCCACAAAAAAATCAAAAATATAACGTACCAATGGTTTCATTGGAAAAATTGAAAGAATCAAAGAATTATTTTGATGAGTTTCTGGTAATGTGTGTTATTCATTTAAATTTTATGAATACAAATTTTCTGAATAAAAATCAAATACAAGAAAATTAAATAAAATCAAAAAGTATTTTTCTGTACCTTCCCAATAAAGATGAATAGTCATTTCAGCTGCTGGGTTGAGTAGCCGCCGGTTGAGTAGCCGGCGGTTGAGTAATTCTAGCAGTTGGTGTGGGCCCCAAACTATATGTACACGTGTCAATATATTAGATGGGTTGCGGAGTTGCGCAGATGCGCATGACTATTTAAGGAATTTAATTAAAACTTGACCATGATGGGGACCAAAAAAAATATTTTGTACTATTTTGGTACTTATCTCATATTTATAACCGAAAAAAAACCAATTTTTGAAAAACCGATTTCGGAAAAACTAAAACTGATTTTTAGAAAAACCGGTTTTTTTATAACCGGTTTCTCAAAACCGAAAACCGGTTTTAACCGATTTATTTACACCTCTGCTCGTATGCAAATCACCTCCCAGAAATTAAATAGAAAAAGATATTGTGAATAAAAGAAGATGATTTTCGTCGACAGTTTGGCCCAATGGAAATTGTCACTTCTAGCCTTCTAGGTAGATTACTAAAAAGTAAGTATATCTTGCATGCCTAGCATCAATGGTAAGTGTCTCATACATGACAGTTACTTCAGAATTAAATGCAATTGTAATGATTACAAAGAGCCGCCGTACTACCTCAGTACCTCTGATCGTAGGGTGGTGGCGCGTGTCTTTCTTTAAATCCAAGCTAATTAAGCAATATTCTTCGTACAAGTTATCTCCCATCTCTCGTCAATTCATCTTTTCAGTTCCTCTATTTTTATTCTTATTCTTTTCTTTTTCTTCCAGCATATATAAATTTTTTTTTACTTGTGCTGTTAGTTGTTCATGATGCCAATGGGAGTACCAAGACTCTAAAGAGTATGTTGTGTCGAGAAAACGATAAAGTCTCGTATCTTAAGTTTAACTTTGAACACTTATTGAGGGTGTGCTTGGTTAGGAGTAATAAAGGGCAAGGAATAGCAAAGATAATAATTAATAATGATTGGTTTAGTATAATGCAATGGACAATTACACACTATTAAGCAATCCACCATTCCTCACCATTTTGAGGGTAATGACCATATAACGATTGAATTTTCATTTTTTTCTACATTCTTTAATTTTTCCCCCCATTATTCTACATTGTAATTTCTCACATCCATATAATCCCTTAATTTTGTATCTTTAATTTGGTCAACTGCATTTTATTTAAATCTTTCAACAAGCATCATCAATTATAATGGTAATAGTCATTATATTTCTTTGGTATTTTCATTGCTATTCATTTTCTCATTCCTTAATATGAACCAAACACCCCCTGAGTTATTGTATACAGTTTGATTGCAGGATGTAAAGGCCCGCTTCTGTTATAAAAAATGATGATTTTTTTGCGTTATTTTATAAGATTATGTTATGAAAAATTGATGATGTGATAAAATTTGACATACTACTTTTGTCTCATAAGAAGCGATTAGATAACCATTTACGCATAGTTTAGTTGTAAAAGGGATTGTGACTATCATTTTAAAATGTGTGAGATCATAACTTCAATTCATACTAGGTGCAAATAATCATAAAGTAGTCACGCCGACCTTTTAAAAAAGGGGCTTTACTCGATTTAAGTCTGTATGACGATAAGTTCAATCCCCGTAAATTAGCCGGCTAAAAAATCGAAAACCATAATTACTCAGAAAAAAGAAAACAAAAACAAATGATTACATATATGAGACTAGCATCATGACCCGCCCGATGGGCGGGTTCGCTTCATAATATTATTTGACAAAAGCAATTGCGCGTAAATAAATAATTCCTCCGTCCCAAAATTATTGTCACCCGACAAAAATCACATTCTTTTAGAAAAATGTCACTATCACTACTTTCTCTCTCTTACTTTTTTGCCAAATGACAAGTTTACCCTTAACCAATTAATTAACACTTCTTTAAAATTTGCAATATTAATTTCAACCAAGGGTAATATAGTAAACTTTACCAAACTCCACTATCTATTCACTTTCTATTTTGGGTATGTGACAATAATTTGCACTATTAATTTCAACCAAGTGGCACCCATGGCAGAACCTCTCAGCCTTTGTCCCCTTAATATCACTCTAGAAACCTTAAGTTCCATTCTCTATAAATGCCGAGCCCTAGTTTCATTTCTACACAACCCATTCGACACATTAAACAAACACATCCACAACTCACTCACTTCTGATCAAATACATTCTCAAACACTCTCATAACACTCTAATTCGAAGCTAAGGAGTCAGGAGAAATTCTAGAGTCTCTGTTCAAAGACCATTCGCTTAGCAAAGCCCCTATCGAGTCTCACAACCTAAGTAAGTGCTCCCTTCTATTTTCAATACTTATTATTGTCTTTATATTACCTTTAAATCACTACTAAAAATCGCCTATCAATGCTTAGAATAAAAATGAAATATTTTCTTTTTCTTTTGTTCTAGTTGAGTAAACCCTAACTAAGAAACCCTAGGTTATTAAATCGGATAATCTTAAAACAAGTTAAGTAGTGATAACAATAACATGTTCATGTAATAACAAGGTCATCATAACATATAAACTTGAAGAACTAAAATGTTTTACCCTATTTCCTTTTTATAACCGAACAAACCCCAAACAACCCTTTCGGGTGTAAAACTATATTTAGCAACATGAGTCATCTTTAAAACATGTTTAAAACAACCTAAACATACTAAATAAAATGATAATAAGTCGAGTGAACAAGTCGCAAAACCCAGAAACAAATACCGAACCATTTTCTAAATTTTTGGTCAGTCGCATATTCGAACAGGTCTGAGACTTTAAACCCAGATTTCGACTATCAAACATACACTAAAAATTCTAGTTTTTGGCCACATGATAGAACTTTTAGATAGTTAATTTCTGGAAAAAGAATTAGTTAAAAAGATCGAGTATTCGCAGAGATATCAGGGTTTAAAGTTCGTCCCTTTTTCTGTTTTGTCGAACACTCAAATAATCCATTCGAGCCTCATAAGCTCGAATGATAAGCTAATATTTTGAAAATAAGCTAGTCTTATGATGAAAACCAAGAGGGAAAAGAGGTCATAAAAAGTCTCGCTGTTTTTCAAAACTAAAAGCGTATTTTTGAAACATAAGGATGTCGTGTGTGACAACCAAAGAGTCTCAGGGGGTATTTCTGCCAAAACTTAAGTAAAAATTATAAAAAGGACTTGTGGTGCTGTCGACCAGCAGCTCAAGGGGAAAAAGTGTCAATTTCGAAAGTATAAGGGTAAAAGTTGTCATTTGACCAAAGTTCAAGGGTAAAAATTGTAATTTTATGAAAGTTCAGGGGTAAAAACTGTCAATACCTAAAACTATAGGGTAAGAAGCGTAAATTCATATATAATAATTATTATTAATATATTATAAATATTATTATTAATAATAATTAATAAAAACTAATATACGATTAATTTAGTAACGAACCAACGGAAGCATAGGAATAAACAATACAATAAAATCTAACTTTCGAAAAGACTTCATCGACAACCAAAGCGGAACGAAACGAATATCGAAATCTATATTTATATCTGGATATGATTACTGAAACTTAGCATAACAAATCAGGTTGCGTGCCGGAGACGTTTATCAGCTTTATTTAGTATTATTTCTCATCCGGATCATCAAGGTGAGTTCATAGTCCCACTTTTTACATGTTTTTCAAATATGTGGGGAGATACATGCTACCAAACCGAACACAAGTATTTTCCTGTATGCTTTCCTGATTGATATTGACTAAGTTACCTTTTGCCCAAAAAGACCCCCCATCATGAACCTCTAATCACCTGCGGGTGAGCGCGAATATTGTGGATAGATCTATTGGGCTGACAACCCCTTTGTGTTACCGTAACGTAATACAAAGCATTATATTTGAGATGAATAAAGAGACTGGCAATCTCCTACCCGGGGGCAAAGTTACCTACATTTAATTATGGGGTAATTATTACATCATTAGTTCATGACTGTTGATGTTCTGTTAAGGCTTTGCGTGTCATGAGACTTAGGGCAATATATTTATATACTGAACTGAACTTTTACTTTCCATTTAGCTTGTGTTCAAATTGATTATAATTTAAACACTATGGATTCACTCAACCTTTGTGTTGACTTTTTAGCATGTTTATCTCAGGTATTTAAAGGACCGATCTTGGCACGGAGTGACTGTGGACTTTCTCCTTGTAACAAGAGTGTCCACTATGTTATCATTCAAATAAATAATGTAACTTTTACAACGTATTTCTGAACTTCCCTATGGGACCTGTCTTATGTACTCTGATTTAAATAATGAATGATAACATATTTTATCTAAAACGTCTCTTTTTGAGTCGTTTTCTATTATCATGACTGTGAACCGTGAAGTAACTCCCCAACTTATATTTCCGCTGCGAATATCGAAAAATGGGGGTGTTACAACAGCCTAATAACCCAAGCCTCCCTCAAACTTTTGGGAGCATACCCTTCGGACATCCCATGGCGTACCCTCCGTATGCCATGGGAAACGGTTATCCGTTTGCCATGAATACACCTTATCAGTCCTACCCAAGTCAAACTCCTATGGGAATGCCCCCAAACAACAATCCCTAAACTACTGTTCCCATGTATGCACCACCTTACAATTGCCTATACTCAGACCCTATGGGTTCAGCTACACCCTTCGTTAGGTGGATAGAAGATTATCCATTACCTGATGGGTTGAAAATGCCTTCGGACATTGGGACTTATGATGGGAAGGGGGATCCGGACAATTTCTTACACTTGTTCGAAGGGGCTATCAAAATGCAAAAATGGGTTATGCCGGTGGCCTGTCATATGTTTACATACACCCTACGGGATTCTGCTCGTATTTGGTGGAATGGGCAAAAGCCCGGTAGCATCGTCAATCTTGATGATCTCAAGGCTAAGTTCCGGTCATACTTCAGTCAGCAAAAGAAGTTCACAAGGACTCATTTAACGGTGCACAACATCAAACAAAAGGAAAACGAAAGCACAAGTGCCTTCGTTACTAGGTACACCGATGAGACTTTGCAGATTTTGGGTCTTCATGAAGATCAGCGCATTTCAGGTTTCGTACATGGTCTTCGAAATCGGAGTTTGGTGGAATTCTTGTCCACTGACCTTCCGACAACTTACAAAGGGTTAATCACTACTAGAAAAAGGGCCTTTAATGACATGCTTTTTATGATACACACAATATAATGACACGCAAAATTGTAAGTCATAAAAAAACTGTCATAAATTGTAAAATCTGAAGGCTAGACGACAGGCATTTTTGTGTGTCATAAAATTCGTGTCATATCTCAAATTTTTTTAAAAACACGGACCACAAAAGCTTGAAAACTTTCAAATCCCCTATTATTTGTTTCCCGCTCACAAAAGCTTGAAAACTTTCAAATCCCCTTTTATTTGTCAAGACCATTTACATAATAGTAATTATCCTTATTTTTTTTAATGAAAACCATCCACCGCCTCTCTTTCCCATTTTAATAAAAGATCAGATCATATCTTAAGATCTATCTCCCTCACTACACAGCCTCACCCACTCTCCTCCTTCTCTCTTGATAACCGCCTCTCCACCGCCTCATTTCATGGCCACCACACCATCACGAGTTGCCACCATCATCCATTTTTATTGAACGTCCATGGTTGTGGTGTCATTTGGGGTTTAAATCATGGTCTTTGGCTCTCGTTTGGTTCGAGAACCACCACCGAGCCGCACCACCATCTCTCATCCTTCCTCGCTCTAGTTATTTTCTTGGTATGTCGAAACCTAAACTACTTTGATAATCTTTTTGTTTAAAACCGATTATAGATTGAAATGTTTAGTTTTCGTGGAATAAAAACGAGATTTAAAAACGTTTTTACATATTTTCGTGTGGATTATTTATTTATTTAAGAGAGGTGCTTGCTTGAACCGGTTATGATAGAGTCGGTTCGAACCCGTTTGATTCTTGAATTAATGTTTTGAATTTGGTATTGTATTAAAGTTGTCTTGTTGTTGGTTACGGGTCGGTTTAAAACCCGACTTGCGTATATTCTTGCCTTTGTCTATTTTTGATTCGGATTCATAATGTTTTGTTGTTTCTGGTTCGAGTGGGACACCCACCAGGGGTGCGATTATTTTGGTTTGGCGCAACGAGAGACCCACAAGGGTTGCGTTGGTTTGAGTTTTATTTTGGCCCGAGATCCTTTGGGTCACATATTTGGTATTTTTGTTGGTTCGATATAGCGAGTACACCCAAGAGGGTGTTTGTTTGTGATCAGCTTCGAGTCAACAAGACACCCAAAGGGGGTGTTTGTTTGCGTGTATCAGCCCACAGAAACGGGCGAGTTTGGGTTGGCTTATATGATTTGCGGTCTATTTTGGTTCAGATTTGCTATGTCTCGACTGGAAACACAAAAGTGGTATTTGTTCTGCTGGTCTTAGAACACCACAGCCCCACCTAGGAGTGTGTTTGTTTTTGGCGCACCATAGCAACCCGAGAGGGTGCTTGTTACCTGCTGTTACAGCCCCATAATAGCCCCAAATATGGGCATTTGTCTGCTGCAATAATAGCACTAAAAGGGGGTGTTTTATTTCTGATTTTTCGGCACCAGCAGGGGGTTTTTGTTTTCTGTGTATAACAGCCCCAAGAGGGGTGTTTAACTGCTGGAGCGCAGCCCCAAATAGCCCCAACATAGGTGCGTCTTTTTACTTAATTTCCTGCACTAAATGGTGTGTTTGGCGGCTGCCAAACAGCCCCTAAATAGGTGTGTTTATATGCTGGAAATTCTGCACTTATAAGAGATTATATGCTGGAAATTCTGCACTTATAAGAGTGTTTATATGCTGAAAAACTGCACTTAAATGGGCCGTAATTGCTGCTGAAAATCGGCATGTTTAATAGAGTTTATATGTTGATTATATACATATATTGAATTATTGATCACAGATGGACTGCAATTACTCAGCTTGCTCACCATGGGATGATCTTCGTGCCAATTGGATATACTTTTAGAGCTGACATGTTCGAAATGGAGAAGGCGAAAGGTGGAAGTCCATATGGTGCAGGTACTTATGCAGGGGATGGGTCAAGACAACCATCTGAGCTCGAGTTGCAGCAAGCTTTCCATCAGGGTAAGCACATTGCTACCGTCGCCAAGAAACTCAAGGGAAGCCCGTGATGTGCATCTAACTCACTGAAACAATGTCAAGCTAGATACAATTAGGTTACCTGTTACTAACTTGTGGTTGTATGAAACACATTGTTTTGATATATATGAAATTCGCTCTTTTGCTATTTGTGTATTTATTTGTATTATGAGATTAATTGTTATTTAATGTGTGGATATTAGTAATTTTATAAAAAATATTTTTTTTTTAAAATTTGAACCATGACACGCAAAAAAGGTGTCATAAATAGTGTCATAAAAGTGTGTCGTAAAAGGGTGTCATAAAAGCGTGTCATAAATTCATGACGCGCGAAATGCGTGTCATAAAGCTTTATGACGGGTCGATTTATGACACCAAAAAGCGTGTCATCTGACCCATTTTATGACACGCAATCGGTGTCATTAAAGGCATTTTTTCTAGTAGTGAATGGAAAAGACGTATACTTGGATCAAAGCAAAAGAGGTATCCAGTAATGGGGCTCCGATAGACAGAGACAGCAACAACAAGTTTTCGAAGCATTCTTCGTGGGAAGGGTCAAAGAACAAGAACAAGAACAGAGACAGGTTTTCTCCGTACAACAAAGGCCCCAACCACGGTTTGTTAAGCAGTCTAACCAAGTCCCCAAAGGAAATACTTGCAACGGAGAGGGCTGCTAAGGCCTTCGAAGCACCCCCTCGTATGACAAGTAAGGGCAAAAACAGGGATACCAGCAAGTATTGTCACTTTCACGAAGATTATGGTCATGATACGAACAGTTGTAGAGAGTTAAAGAAATAGATAGAAGAAGCTGTGAAGTCCGGACAATTGGCACACTTGGTGAAGGGTATAAAGAAGGGAAAGGAAAAGATGACCGACACTCAATTGGCTAAAGATACTACTCCTCTCGAAGCCCCAATACTCATGGTTCATTGGGGCGAAGCCAGCTTGAAAAGAAAGGTAACGGATCAGGAGGGTAATGCAGTAGGGGAAGTAACTTTTTCTCCTTTTGCGGGCCAAGACCCTTCAAATGATCCGGTAGTCATCAAAGTCCTCATTTCCAACCGAGAAGTGAATAGAGCCTATATGGACTGTGGAAGCTCCTGCTAAATCATTTATGAGCATTGTTTTCTTAAGCTCAAACCTTCGATCAGGTCGCAGAGGGTTGATTCGAAGATACCTTTGGTAGGATTTTCTGGTGAGCATTCGTGGCCTCTGGGAGAAGTTCCGTTGGAAATAACGATTGGAGAAGGCAAGCTCGCAAGGACAGAAACCCTCATGTTCTCTATTGTAAGGTCCAACTCTCCTTACAACTTGCTGATAGGAAGGACCGCCATGCAAAAAATGGGTATCGTAGTCTCCACTATACATGCAGCGGTAAAATTCCGTACACCTTATGGGATAGGAACCGTGTTCTCTAGTTACAGTCAAGCACAAGTGGGAGACAGTGGTAAAAAGATTAGGGAAAGTCCGGAGGAGCCTCCGAAGGCTATTCTAAGTTGTACGGATGCCGAAGAGCGTATTGTGATAAATGAGCTCTATCCAGAGCAAACGGTGGTAATCAGAAAGCAACTCCCTGCTAACTTCAAAGCAGACCTGGAGAAGCTACTCAAAGCCAACAAAGATGTGTTCGCATGGACATATTCAGACATGACAGGAGTTCCCAGGACTCTTATGATCGATGGCAAGCCCTTCGGTACAGAGCATAAGCTTAACGAGTTCAAGCACATCGAACCAATTAAGCAGAAGCGACGAAGCCTGGCACCAGAAAGAAATGCAGCTGCTTGCAAAGAGGTGGATGAGCTTGTGCGAGCAGGAATTCTCAGGGAAGTGAAATACCAAACTTGGGTTGCTAACCCAGTCATGGTAAGGAAAAGTGACGGAGGGTGGCGTATGTGCGTTGACTTCACCGACATCAACAAAGCTTGCCCGAAGGACTGCTACCCTCTACCAGAAATCGATTGGAAGGTCGAATCTCTCTCGGGGTTCCGTCTGAAATGTTTTCTGGACGCCTACAAAGGGTATCACCAAATACAAATGGCGGAGGAAGATGAAGAAAAGACAGCCTTCTACACAGGAAAGGGTGTCTATTGCTACAAGAAAATGCCCTTCGGTCTGAAGAACGCAGGGGCAACTTACCAACGGCTGGTAGATAAAGCCTTCCACAAGAAAATTGGGAGGAACTTGGAAGCCTACGTTGATGACATGGTAATAAAAAGCATAACTGAAGAGGACCTCCTCTCCGACATCCAAGAGACCTTCGATCAATTACGGGCAATCAACATGAAGCTTAACCTTAAGAAGTGTTCCTTTGGCATGGAGGAAGGACAATTCTTGGGGCATTTGATCACTAATCAAGGGATTAAAGCTAACCCTTCGAAGGTAAAAGCCATCACTAACCTTCAAGCTCCGAAGTCACTAAAAGAAGTTCAAAGCCTCAATGGGAAGCTTGCGGCACTAATCAGGTTCTTGTCAAAAGGGGCAGATCGGTCTCTACCATTCTTCAAAACACTCAAGGGGTGTACAGATAAAAAGACTTTCCAATGGAGTTGTGAGGCGGAAGCAGCCTTCGAAAAGCTAAAGGAATTCATGGAAATCTTACCAACACTTACAGCCCCAATCAAAGGCGAAGTGTTGTTCATGTATATTGCGGCATCATTCGAAAGCATCAGTGCGGTGCTCTTAGCCGAAAGGGAGAAGAAACAAGTCCCTATATATTTCGTTAGCAGGGTTCTGCAAGGAGCTGAATTAAACTATCCAGAGCTGGAAAAGCTAATCCTAGCCTTGGTTTATGCTGCAAGGCGCCTTCGAAGGTACTTTCAAGCTCATCCCATCACGGTATTGACTGACAAGCCTATTAGGCAGATACTGTCGAAGCCTGAGAAATCAGGAAGGGTAGCTAAATGGGCTATCGAATTGGGAGAACATGAGATAGAGTACAAGGGTCGAAACTCCGTCAAAGGTCAGGTACTTGCAGATTTTCTCGCTGAAACACCTTCCGGACCTAGCCAAGATAAAGAAATTCCTAAGGAGAAGCCCCCAAAGACGAAGGAGGGGTGGAAATTGTACACAGACGGAGCCTCAAGTTCTGATGGTTCAGGAGCAGGTTTAATGCTAGTTAGTCCGGAAGGAAAGGAATACACTTACGCATTGCGTTTCGAATTCGAAGCCACCAACAATGAAGCTGAGTACGAAGCTCTGCTAGTGGTCTTCGACTAGCAAAGGAAATGGAAGTTCGTAATCTGTCCATTTTCGTAGACTCCCAGCTAGTTGCTAATCAAATCAAGGGCTCCTATGAAGCAAGGCAGCCCACTATCAAACAATATTTGGATAAAGCCAAAGAACTCCTTCAAGGCTTCGAAACCTATGATATAGCACATGTTCGCAGAAATCAAAACAAGAAAGCAGATGCCTTAAGTAAATTGGCTTCAATGGCATTTGCTCATTTAACGAAGGAAGTTTTGGTAGAAGTGTTGGCTGATAGGTCAATTAAACGGGGCGAAGTTTCTGACATCATACCCGAGGAAGGCACCAATTGGATGACTCCAATTAGGGAGTATTTGATCAGCGGTATTCTGCCAGAAGACCCTAAGCTCGCTCAAAAGATCCGGGTCAAAGCTCCCCAATATAGACTTATTGGGGACAACCTATACAGGAGATCCTTTTTATCCCCATGGCTTCGTTGTGTGAGACCAAAACAGGCTTCGAACATCATCTATGAGGTTCACGAAGGATTTTGCGGGTTTCATGCAGACCCTCGCTCCGTTGTTTCAAAATTAATGAAGCTTGGGTATTATTGGCCATCCATGCATAGGGATGCAATAGAGATAATACAAAAGTGCGAAGCATGTCAGATCCACTCCAAAGTTCCAAGAATTCCTAAGCAAGACATGACCTCCGTTACGTCAGCATGGCCTTTCTGACAATGGGGAATTGACATAGTCAGACCCCTACCAGTTGCTCCAGGAGGGGTAAAGTTCTTGGTCGTAGCCATAGACTACTTTACCAAATGGGTTGAAGCAAAGCCCTTGGCATTAGTGACAGGAAGGCATATAGAGAAATTTGTATGGGAACATATAATATGTCGTTTTGGTGTCCCTCACATTATCATATCAGACAATGGGAAGCAGTTTGCCCAAGGAGTGTTCCCAACATTTTGCGAAGGTCTAAAGATCAAGTAGTCATTCACTTCCGTTTATCATCCCCAGGGCAATGGACAAGTAGAAGTCACAAACAGGGATATTATCAATGGAATTAAGAAAAGGTTAGGACGGAGCCATCATGGGTGGGTAGACGAACTACCCCAAGTTCTGTGGGCACATAGGACGCACCCCAAGTCAAGCCATGGGGAGACTCCTTTTAGCCTTACTTATGGAACGGAGGCTGTTATACCCTCCGAAATAAGCATCGAAACAGAACGTATTGTGAACTTTAAAGAAAAGACAAATGAAGAAAGGCTTCGGGAAAATCTTGATCTTCTCGAAGAAAGAAGAGAAGTAGCTTCAATTAGAGAGGCTATCTATAAACAGAAGTTTGAAAAGTACTATAACAACCGAGTTCGACCCTCCACGTTCAAGCCAGGTGAATATGTACTTCGTTTAAACAGCGCAAGCAAGGCTGAATACGAAGGAAAACTAGGGCCAACATGGAAAGGACCCTACGTTATATTGGAAGCCTACGGAAATGGTGCTTACAAGCTCGCAACGCTTAAAGGGGAGGCCGTGAATAGGACTTGGAATGGTACCAATCTTCGTAAGTTTTACATATAAAACTTACTACATTTAAAACAATCAGTTTGTTTTTCAATTTCATGTAACGCATTCTTCTCATTTGGGAAAAAAACATTAATGGTAGGCGTCTTAGTGTTCATTTCTTAAAATGATGTAATCCTCCCTACCCACTTAATGATATAAATTATTTCCCTCAAAATCTCTTGTTTCGTTATTTACAACAAAGATTTGCTCAGCCAAGTACTTTACAAGTTTCAATGTCGAAGGATGAAGCAAGACACATGTCTTGTATACAGATAACATCCAAAGCAATTCACATTAACTTTTCCTATATAGTCTTAGGGTATTCTAAGCCCTTCGTATCTTAAGGATAAAGACGGAGTGGGTCGCGACCCTCTGTCGCAGTCAAATTATACGATTGCGAAAAATCTTGGTTCAAAATACACGTAATAAGGTTATAACCTTAGGTTGTATATGTACGCTTATAATAAGCGTACGAGAAGAAAAGCATGACATTCATAGCGGATTATTATCCCTACTTAACATTGATAAGACCACAAATGGTCAAAGCAAAAATAGTTTAAACAATTGTCTAACGCATGGGTCGAAGCCCATACAGCAACAAAGATAAATTGTCTTAAACAAATGAACATTAAACACGTTGGGGCATTATGCATAGAGATCCTTTCAAGGCAGAACAGAAGCAGATTTATTTGTTGAAGACGGAGGATGGACCTTCATCGGCTTCTTCGCCAAAAGTTCTTCTATTGGAGCTAATGGATCTTTGGTTACCTCGGCTAGGAAAGGGTACTCTGTTGAAGTAAACGCATCGCCAGCCTCATTAAATTCTTGCTCATAATTGGGGCGATAGTAGGGTACCTCCGACAAAACCACAGGTTTCTTTGTCTGGGCAATTTCTTCCAAAGCGGTACAGGTACCATAAAAGATGGCTGCGTTCACTAGTTTCCCAATAACTTCCCCCACCTCATCACTACGGTACAATTCCATTGCCACATGAGGAACAACCTTCGAAACTATCTCAGCTCGGTCTTTCTTCAAGTTTTGACACTGGAATTTCAGACTATCAATCTTCTCGCAAAGCTTGACCTCCTGCTCAACCAGCCTAGACCTTTCGGCTTCCAGACTTGTACATTTGGATTCGAGCATTTCAATTTGGGCTCTATAAATGGACACCTTAGACTCCTCAACCTTCAACCTATCGCACCTTGCTTGGGATTCCTTCAATTGCCCTTCGAGTCTGTCAATCTTGGCTCGCATATCTTGTACAAAAGGATTCTTCTCAAAGTTCTCCATCACTTCTTTGCACTTAGCCTCCAATTTATCATATTCATGATCCCTAGCTTTTTCTTTGGCTAAGATAGCATCCATTTTCACTCTCAATTCAACACCGTTTGCACCAATTCCCTTGTTCTAGAATTAAGATGATTATCCAAAACAGCCTGCCTAGCATAACTTTTGGAATGAAAGTTGCAAAGCTCTTCCATAGACATGTTATCCAAGATTCCCCTCCAACTAGCAGGTGTCATTTTTTCAACCAATTGGCGACACGCACTCGAATTGGGTAGTTCATTAACATTGGGAAGACCTGCGAAAGACAGAAGCACAAGTTATATGAGGAAGGACATTTATTACGTATGCAATATAACTTACTAGGAGTATCATCTTCAGGAATCGTCAGAGGGGTAGGTATAAAGGTTTTAGAATGAGAGCCTTTGGGCTTCACCATTCTTGTCGGAGGAGTAGGAAGGGATAATTTCCTCTTCGGAGGAGTCCTTACAGACATGGCAGCCCTTGCTTTCTTACTTTTCTTCTTATCTGAAAGACCGGAGGACCTTCTGAGCCTTGTTTGAAATTCCTTGATAAGGGGATCATCGGAATCTGCTACCGTCTCCACAAAATGCGGAGTCTCGTCATTATTAATTGATGTTGATGGAGAACCTACTTCATGGTTCACATTCTTTGGCCCTTTGGGGACAAAACTAAGCTCTCTAGTACCACGGGTTACAACGAAGTTCCTGAATGCCATCCCTACAGAAAAACAGAAAAGAGATAAATACCATCAGATAAGTTATTTACTTTATTTGAATAGGTATATACATACTTTTCCCATTGCAGATTATCTCAGGATCCAATGGAGAGCCTTCCCAATGATCTATAATGCCCGCCAGAAACAGTATTGGCTCAGGAAATGTTTGCACATCAAATGGGTGACGTTCAAGACGTTGGTAGAAGGGATAGCTTCTTACGAAGTGTGGCAAAGGATCATCAAAGCGTTTCTCGTCAAAATGAAAGTATTTATCTAGCAACGCTGGATAATTGGGAGGTATGATCGTATCTTGCACATAGAAAAACAGACCTTTCCATTTTCTTATGTTGGCAAAAGGTTTAGTTATTAAGCAAGGCACATCGGGCTCACTTCTTTTGGCCAATGTTAACCAATCACCACCAGGGCAAAGGTTTATAAAACCTCTAAGCACATTCAGTGTTGGCTCATACCCATAAGCTTTACATACAACAATGTAAGTAGTCAACTTGGCTAAGCCAAACGGGTTCAACCTGGATATATGTACTTGATAATATTGTAGAAACTCCAGGATTAAGGGGTGGATCGGAATCCTAAAGTTAGATTCTGTAAATGCATGCACGTAAAGCCCCACATAACCCATTGGAGCATCAAAAACATTTTGGTTTTGATTGGGAAGCATAACTTTAAACTCTTTAGGTATGGGATATTCTCTAAGAAATTCTATTAGAGCCTGCTCTGATAGAGTACATTTTTGCTCCCTAATAGTTCTTTTCGCTGCCATACTCATCTTGAACTAGAGACTATGAGCGCAAAAGGACAAAGATCAGAGAGGAAAACTTACCTTTAAGCTCAGCTGAAGCACAAAGCACAGGGTCGTGTACGTGTATTTTGGGCGCAAAAGAAAATATGATCTAGGGTTGGAAGTATGAAGGGTTTATGTATATCCTTTGTAGTTTAATCCTAGCCATCCACGTGCAGTTATAATCCGAGACATATATGGACTCTAATTTTTGAAAAGATGTTTACCGATATCTTAGCTGCTGTAGTATAGAGTGGTAGTTGAAGATTTATTAGCCACATTTATTGCGCAAAGTTTGTTTAAAGCACTTATCTTCATTACGTTCAAATTTGTGACGAACGGGATAGAGTGTAGCAGGTTTTTTTGAGTCGAATGCAATTTATACTTGTAACACCCCAACCCGACAAGGGTAAAGATATCACAACAATGGATTCATATCAGAACATAACAAAGCATACAACCACAGTAATACAAAAATCTCATAGGATGACAAATGAAATACTAAATCTACAGGGTTACAAATGAAAACTTCCAAAAACATTATTTCTAAAATATACTATCTTCTAGTCAACTCTATCCCAGAATAGCTATCCAATCTTCTAAGTCCACGGTACACTCTTCACTCATTTCCAGCTTCCTACTAAAACCTGCCGCAGGAAAAGAAATGCGGCTGAGCTACGAGAGCTCAGTGAACAGATATAACGGTAACAAAACAATATAGATAGCAGGGACAAGAAAAATCAGGAATACAGGTCATACCGGTAAATCAGGGTGTAGGAATAAGAGTCAGGAATAAATAAAGAATGAGCTTAAAGAAAAGAAAAAGGAACAAGTAATAAAGAAATTCATAAGGTTCCTAAGATAAAGAAAACAGGAATCTATCACGAGCCCAGAAACAAGCCATATCATATCATCGCAACTGTAACCAAATAGAGTAGCTAACTCCCAGATATGTGAAAGACGTGTATCGCACACACCATCAGTCACCAGATAAATATAACAATAAACATATAACATAACATATACAGATAACAGGTCAAATCTAGAGTGCACCCATACGCCCCACAAATAAATCAATGATCATAATTATATTGGCCATAGCAAATAATAAATAAGGGACGGAACAGGTCATCACTCTCCTGCCCTAGAGTCATGTCAGAGGTGCGTCAATGACATGAACATGAAACCCTCATGCCTAGTGATTGGCTCGTAATATCAAACTGTAGGTCAAAGGTCAAACGTACTACCAAATAATCAAAAGGTCATATCCTAAGGGTACATGGCAAAGGTTCATGTCAACCAGTTCAGGATTATATCTCATAGGTTCAACTTAGAATTTATCAGGTTAAGTTTTATATCAAAGTTTAAGTTCAGATTAAAGAACTATATCAAATGGTTCAAAAGAGTGTAACAAAAGTTTATAATCAAAGTTTCATATCAACAGTTTATCTCTAAAGGTTTCTATTTAAAAGTCCATTTAAACAATCCTTCAAAAAGGGTTTTCATAACAACTGATCTTACAAAATAGTTTTCTTCAAAATGGTCTTCCAAAACTTTTAGTAACTTTCATTAAAAGTGATATTACTTATTTTAAAGTAGTTTATCCCCAAACGTTTCATATGTAGTCTAAGAACGGTTCAAAATCAGTTAGGTTTAAATAAGGATTTAACAGATTAAGGTTTATATCAAAATCAATTTAGTTTTATAGCAAGTGTATTTGATTAAGATTCAAACAAGGTTCACAGATCTGGGTTCAGGACAAGCGATCAAATACAAGGTTCATGAACGGCTCACAAAACAAAAGATCACATGGAAGGTTCACAAAACAAAAGATCATATGAAAGGTTCACAAACAGCAGGGAACATAGCAATGGTATAGGGAATCCTAATAAGGAAATGAATTCTGAAAGAAAAAGGGAATGAAAAACCCTTACTGAAAAAGGACGGAATATCTGTACCTTATACGATAGCAAAACAAACCAAAGACAGATCACAAGACACCGGATTACTCCCGCCTCAGCGAATCTACACGAATTATAAGTGTACTTATAAGTTTTCATAGTTTTTATAGTTTCTTAATCATAAGGTTTCGTTTTAGTTTCTCTCCATCTTAGGTAACTTTACATATTAGTAACTTTAGTTATTATCATCCCCGTTATCAACTTAAAGTGTTAAAGATGACCATGTTAGTAGGTTAAGGTTCATAATGCCCTTTACATGAGTTCAAGGTTCATAATGTAGTTATCACAAGTTTAGGGTTCATAATGTCATTATAATAAGATTAGAGTAAACAATTTAAACCCTTTTATAATTCTAACAGTTTTAAACACGAATTTGTTATGTTTTCTCTAAATTGTGAATCATATAAGAACTCAGTAATAAAATTCCCAAAAATTCCCAGAGATGCTTAAATGTCTTTAGTACTTTACCTAATTTTTTCCAGATTTTATTAAGTAGTATAACTATGGATTAAAATTCACTTAAACCAACTAGTCCAGATTTCTGATAGATTTTTCTATACGAAAAGTTATTAATTATAAAACCTTTAAGAAAAATTCATAAAAATCTATAAAAATTCCAGTAACTAATAGACATCCTAAATATTACCCATTTCAAAGGACACCTCCTAATTCGACACGGTTTGGAAATTAAATTCAAAAACCCGGACTGATTTTCCAGACTCACAAATCCGATCAGACACATAATTTTCTATAAATCAAAAAGTAACCTTCCAAGCCTCCAAAAATTACAAAATTAATTTTCCCAGGTAGCCATTTCATTTAACTTAGTTTTAGACTCTTAAAACACCAAAATATACGTTGACATCATTTATTTACAGCCGGTTAAAGTCGAACAAAATTCCAGATCAGTAGCAGTTTTTAATTCTAACATGAAATCTCTTAGGTTTTTCATTCTAATCTTTATTCCTTATCTCATAACGATTTGAGATAAGTTTAATACACATTAGGTTGACTCATAACAGGCCTTATCATGATCAAAACAATTAAATGCCTCACATAGATATATAGTCGATTTTCATGTATTAGTTTTTAGGGTTTTCTTTGTTATGATTTTATGTGACATTTATGTGGCTTATAATTCGATTAAAACTACAAAAACATGAATAAGGATTGAACGAGATACGTGATACAATACCCTCGTAGATCACATGAAGAATATGAATAACGAGAGATCAAAAACACCACACGAACGAATTTCTTTTCCTCCTTTCTTAAGATGAGTGGGACACGAACAAGATCAAGATTACACACCTTCCTTGGGGTTTGTTTGGATCGTAGCAGCAGAAACAAGAAGAGGCAGCAGGAACTTTTGTTGTGAAGAATTTAGGGTTTGTTTTTGGTGGTTTTTGTGAGCTGAATATTATGAATAAGGAGGGATAGGGTTTTTATCTTTTTGTTGATTTAGAAGCTATCAATATACACGGGTTTGGTGAGATTTATTAGGGAAGAATGTGCAGAAATTTTTGGAAGCAAATTAGGGAGTTATTAACTTCTATACTTATCATATTTACACATATTTCTTTTGTATTCAAGTTGGCCGAAAATATGGAGATCATAGTACATAAAATAAAATGTAATTCGCCTAGTATTTAGATGTAGGATTTAATTCATATGGTACATTTCATTTTACCCAATGTAAGGTTACGTTTAACATATTTGCTTGGTAACTTAGGTTAAGTTCAAATTAAGTTATTTACATAGTTTTCATAAGTTCTCAAAAATTTTAATTTGAGGGTATTTTCGTCACTTCATATTATGTAAATTTTGGGGTTTTACAGAATGCAATTTATACTTGTACGTATATATCACTTTCGACTAGGGGGCTTGATGATGTACCCTCCGAGCAGGTCGAAAGACTCCCCTTCGAGCCTGTAGAAAGCCCTCCCTTCGGAGGCCCAGGTTAATCTCCTAACACGTTTCATTGGCGTAAAACCATTCGTCTACGAAATGGTTACCATGTGGGAACCCGCCAATCGAAGCCTTAAGCCCTTCGGGGTATCCCTCTCGAAGGGACTACAACGGAGAACTCTCTTGACCTGGTTATACCCACGTCTCCTCTTCCTTTAGGCCTTCCCGCCAAAATAGAGATCGTGGGCTACAAAGCCCTAGCGGTTACCACAAAATCATGGGACGCCCCCATGATCTCCGAACAAAGTGCAACCGCCCACTAAGTCCTATTTCTCTCCTATAAATAGCTTAGTCGGGCCAAGACGATGTAAGTTAACTTCACTCTCGCAAATTACAACCTACTTATCATATAACACATACTTACTCGCACGCCGGAGGTGGTTCGCAGGGTCCAACCCCTGCGCAATCACTTAACGTAGTGTCTTGGTATTTCTTATTTCAGGTTAAGAACAAGCTTGGCGCAATCCCAACACCCCATAAATCATTTGATCATCATCGAAGGCCTGGTCATGCAATTATTTGTACAATCAAGGGTCAACCCAGCTTACTTGCTTCGTTAACTACGAGTGGGGAAACTATGTTATCACAAATATGCTTTTTGGGGAAAGTTATTAAAGAAGTTGTTACCAATTAAAAAACACATTTTTTTGACCTATATGAGTCGTTAGGATTAACTCATAACCCGGATTGGCCATTTGAGGCATTCACTTTTGGTATACCGCTCTGTTATTCAACTAAGTGGCTAATTTACTCATTATTTCCACTAAAGGAAAAGGCCCTGCAGGTCCTTTTGTGTCGGATGAAGCTTTGGAGAAAATGAAGGAGGATCTAGCTGTACAAAGTATGGTCTATCCGTAAGTTATCTCATTCTATCTTCTCTTTTGTCGCACAAGAGAGTGTTTGGATGTACATTTGTTGCTTGAATTTGTATTACACAGTATTCATGATCTTATGGGGTGTTTGCACATGCATTTTAGAGGTGATTATGTGATATAATGCTGCATAATGTAGTGTTTCCTTTTGGGTTGCTAAAAAAGGTAAAATACATATTATAGAAGAAGTGCCATAAAGTATATTTATATAAGAGATTGAATTCTCATGGGTTCGGTCAGCTCTTAGGCAAGGTATTTGTGTCTCGGCATTTTTTGTTTGAGCATATTAAAAGTATGATAAGGGTGATATTCATTTTGGTCTGTAATATGCTGCTGTTTTTTTGCATGCTAATCGTGATTACAAAATCCGGTCGGATTACAAAATTGCTAAAATTTTGGGCTGTCTTTTGGCCTCTTTCATGTACCATTTCCTACACCGCCTGTTTGTTGTTTCTGCCTTTTGTTTTAGTGTCATAAGCTGACAATGTGTTGTAATTGTGTAGACCTATGATCGAGGGAGGTAAAAATTCCTCAAAATACATCAGGTTCACACCGTTGTAATTTTGCAGTCTCATCACATAATATGCGGATACTAATGCTCGCTTGGTAAGTTCGACTTCTTTGTTTTAAAACAGCAGAGTCGGCTTTCCTAAAATCACTTATATGAAAATTACATTCCTATTATTTCTTCATGACCTCTGACTAAATACTTGATAACCTATTGTGCCAAATGGTGCTGTTTATAAGTCCTAGAAGCTGTGCCATCAGGTTAAGGTACTAACATCTGTCATGTGCTGCCTTTTATTTGTAATCTGGCTTAAGCTAACACACTTTGCGACTGTGTTTCTGTTATTTTCAAGTCTAATAATGAATTACATAATAGAGCGACACTTTGCAAAAAAAAAAAAAAAAAAAAAAAAAAAAAAAAAAAAAAAAAAAAAAAGTTGCAACATGTTTCGCTTTTAACTTTTGCCTTTGTTTTTATAAGGAATGTATAAAAAACGACGCACAAGCATCCGATGCATCTGTGCAAAGGCGTCTTGATCAATTGCAACACACAGAGCGTGACCAACCCTTTATTCAGCGGTGTTGCGGAGACTGAACATGTAGGATCAAGCAACGCTGAAAATCAAGGTGAATACGAATTTTTTTAGTTACTTTACTATCGCGCCGTGTTTATGTCATTTGAATGCATGTTATTTTTTTTACAATCAGGTTTCAATTTCAACTTTTCGTTACAGTTTTTATGGTGTACCTTTTTCGTATGATTTGAGGTCTACATCTCACTGTGCACAAACCAATACTATCACATTTATGCTATAGTTGTTTGTGTTCCACTGATGACATAGCATCCGAATTAGATAAAATTGGTGATGCTCAGAATATAGGTGGTTTATTAATGTTTTCTAAGAGGTTTACAGAGCTATAAGTAATGAGCTCATAAATGTATTAGATTAACTGTCGAACTACTGTACGAGTGTATTAGAGATGTATCCCAAGTCTTCTTCAAAAAACTGTTTTTTTAGTAGTAGGTTGAAAAGGAAGACTCCATCTGAATTGAGAGTGAGCATCTCTACTTTGTGTGTTGGTTTACGCTACTCAATAATCTAATTTATTTGATACCTTCATTACTGTTTGGAGATAGTGTAGAATGATAGGGACTGAATAGGCCAAATGATGATTGAATTGATTTTATGTCGAATAATAAAAGGCTATAATTATTTGTTACTTAATTACAGTAGTTTATATTATACGATGTGTTCAGAGACAGTAAGTTATGTAAAAGTCTGCCCAAGTTGTGACAGTTATAATTATTCGGATATGTTGTGAAAAAGGAAATATTGCTTGAAATTTTAGGATAAAATGAAAATATAGAAGGTTGATGAAATGATACATTTTGAGTAGACCTGATAATCGAGAAAGTGTTCCCATGCTTTGACAGATAGTTGGTTCCTTTTGTGTTTAATGAGTGGAGTACGATGTCATGTTAGCAAACTAAATCATTCTTATTGCATAATAGTGACAGTTAAAAGAACAGACAAAGAATTTTTGTTAACATTCTTTTTGCATAATATTTATTGTTACACCCACAGACTTCTATTTATATATTGTTGCCTTTGCTTTAATCCAAGTCAACTTGCATTGGGGCTTTCAGATATGGGAGTTTATGTGATCGAGCCGCTTGAATCAGACAAAGAATGGGGAGTGATACGTTATCCGAGACAGGTGCACGGTGTAGCAGCAACCGGCTTTCAAACTGTGAGATATACGCCTCATGTGAGCCTTGCCCTATATGCTTTGCTGCCATTCGTTTGTCAAGAATTAAGGTTCCCGTTATTCATCCACGTACTTTTTATATACAATTTGAAAGTCATTGTATAATGTCTACTTCAAGATCTGTAAGAGAGTTTCAAATATATTGAAAGAATTCCAAATATATTGGACAAAAAATGAGTCGTTTGGAGTCCATTGTTTCATTTGTTGTACCTTATATTGTCGGCCATACAGTTTACATACTACACCAATTTTGTATGTTCATCATACACCCCAAACACATGATCTGTCATTTTAATTCCCTACTGTAATATGCATTATAATGATTTAGTTATGTTATCTACTTGGTTTGGTTCAGGCCAATGCACACTAAAAGTTGAAACAACACAATCCCATAATATACAGCAAAAAAACATGATTGATTATACTCCAATGTCAGGTTCCTATAATGCTACGGACAATGTATTGTGCACTATACAGACAAAAAACTTAAAAAACCTTCTAACAATTATCAAAATATTTTAAACTAATAATAGTTGTTAAAAAATATATAAACTAAAATAATTGGTTACTCCAAAAAGCATTAACAAAATTCTCATAAACATAAATACGGTCGCCCTGCAGTAACGCGCGGGCTCATTTGCTCGTTAAACACTATTAACCATCCCTTCTCTATTCAAAAAAAAAAAACTATCCCTTCAGCGCGTATACTTTACGTCTTCGACACCTAACTAACTTGCAAATGCAATTAGTCGTACATGCAAACCAAATTGAGCTTCAACTTTAATCAATAGCTCAAAGAAAAATTACATATTCAACACGATTGTGGCTTCATAAGATTCAAGATGAGTTCTCAGTTCGATTTAGATAGCTCGAAATAGACTACAATTTTAGTGGATAGATATAGCTCAAACCTGATTGTGGGTTTATATCATAGGTACTCTATAAATACTTTGTCTAATACTCCAAAAGGTGTAAATAGGTGGGAACACCCTGATCCCATGCATCTTTTGATGCCAACCGGACCCTTCCCCAAGGACCCGGTCCTATGCGATGAGCACCTGTTTTCATTAACCTAATTAGTCGGGAGTTGGGATCTAACCCTAGGCCATTATACAATATATATAAAGATGGGAAATGGAAGTGCCAAAAAAATATCTCCAAACGTCATTAGCAATATCATTAAGGCATGAGTATGTGGCTGATATTGGGGATTTAGATGGCTTGCCACTGTTCATTGCACTGTTTTTAACTATTCATCAACTGTTCCTCCGTATTTATCATTAACAAAATGTAATTAACATCACAGAATATATAAAACCATTCCATAGGAGTACAAAAACCTCCTCTCTAAAAGCACACACACACTAACCATAAAAATAACCCCATCAGATCCAAACCAAATCCATAAGCATCTCATTTTCTCCATCCCTCCTTTCTCATGGCAACGATTAAGACACACACACACACCAAATTCCGGTTTCAACCCACAAAACACACACACAAATGATCGATCCACATCTATGTAAAAATCAAAACCCACATCTCTGTCTCTAATATTTGGTGCAAATCTTGAAGTTGGAGACGTATCTAGCCACCGGCATCAGATGTTAATCATCGAGCGGCCTCCTCCGACCTTCATCCGGCGACCTCCTCCGACCACAAATCTATAAGACGTAAGGTTTTTTATATTAGTATACATTTTTTAATATGTTCATATTTTTAGGGGTTTTTATATGATTTTGATGATTATGTGTTTTATGATTTTCTATGATTATGATGATTAAATAACTCTTGAACTGATTCTTTTTTTTTCCCCCTATGGATCAAATGGTTGACCACTTTATTTCATGAACATTTGCATTATAAATAACCAATTTTAACTAAATATGTATATTGTGTACCTAATAAATATATAGGACAAACTTAAAATGGAGGATTTAGTTTCACCAATAAATCTGTATATTGTGTACCTAATAAATCTGATTATGAGCTTCACCAATCTTTTAGGATGTGAGTGCAGCCATGGAAAAATTTTAGATAGGTTGAGTTTGATTATAAGCTTCACCAAATTAGTTTAAGCTTACTTTTGGACTTAACAGGTAATTTGAGTTTCGCTATAGTTTTCCCTTGGTTTATGCAGCTGAGAGTTTGAGCAACAAATATTTTATGCAGTGGCGAGTGCAAAGAGGTTTTTCCAAAACAAATATACACTATTGCTCCACTGTGGAGTGTAATTAGGAGGGGAAAAAACGGATTAAATCGGCTTCGTTTGTGCAGCTGGAACATGATGGGTGAAAGCGGCCTGTATCTTGGCAGGGCATCATGATCATGTTCGTGTTTGCAGCGATGGCAGGTTCGCAAACCTTTTTATCCGGTAATACCCCTGTCTCCTTTATAATGTTTGCTATAAGGCTATGATGATATCTGTAATATGACAATTGATTTGGCCTTAAACTGGCGGGGCAACAACCGGATGGCATAGGTTAAATACTTACTATGCAACCGTGTTTGTTAGCAGCCATTACGGAATAAGAATACTTTTGTGACTTGAACTCTGCCTACAGATCTGAGCCAATTATTTGTCGCAACATTTGTACATTTAAAATTTTTGAGCACGCGTTTGTTGGCGGGGCAACCACAGTTGTTGCAGCCACGACGTATGTACACATCTGACTTTGACCGAAATCAGAGGGACATGAAAATGAATGAATATCAGGTGTCTTTGCTACCATCTTCTGTCATTGACTGTTGATTTTCGATCGTCTGCTAAAATTGTTTCTGATAGTTCAAAAGATATCATGCAATCTTGGCACATTGATGGACACTTTTTCTTTGTCATCGGGTAAGCTCAAGGCCTTTTTTTAGTATACTCTATAACTATGAAATGTTCATGACTTGCTTCATTGTCATTCAGTAACGTACATCCATATTAAGTTTGATCATGTATATATTATATGGTTGCTTGATGCACTTTTAATTTGTTCATTTAATGTGTTGAGTTAATTGTTTCAATACTCATGAAACGCGAGGTTGTGTATCATGGTCATTACAGTTTCATACCATTCAATTACTGAAACCAGGTTGATGGCAATGTCGTTGAAAGAACATCCAACAACGATGTCTGTAGTTATCCTTTCGTTGTTACGCACACATGTAACGGTGTTCCAGTACCATCCTCATTACAAGGTTAGGCTTTTAATGCTTTTCATAATACATTCATCCATTATAGGTATTCAACAGGTTAACGACTGCATTTTTAGGCCTGTTTAAGGTTTTCTGTTTTGTAACTTCGCAAACGATTGATTATATATTGTTTACATACTATACGTATGTTTCGTTGCAGGAGACGAGTCAACAGAAAAGCCTTAAACATCAATGCAAAATCAAAGACCGAGTACACCGACTACCGATTCCCATAGGAACAACGTCGACCAGCACCACTACTATAAAGGTAAGGCCAACCATCCATGTATTATTGGAATATTTTAATTCCTTAAATTCGTTGCTTAGATAGCTTGCTGTATGATGTGATTGGAGTAAGTTTTATATCATTATATGGTTATTATTGTGACGGTCATAATCGTGAATCTACTAATCGTTATATAGTTTAAGGTATTTGTTATTTCCTTTGAGCCTGCCACACATGAATGTGCTAAACTGCTTTGTGAAGATAAGATTGATGAACATACGAAGTGCAGCAAGCATATTTGTTATCATGATGTATTTTATTCAGTTTTTTTTTTATCATGTATCGCTGCTCCTCGACATGGTAAGTTGCAGACTCTAATACTTAAGTTATTATTTTCGCTAAGATATGGCACCTTTTAAAACTACTTCTTTTAACTCATGTAACATTTGATTGATGTGTAGGTGTTCACAAACAACGTTGGGTTGATTCATAATGAACATAAATTGGTTTATTCATGTATAGTACCAAACTCTCAACAAATCATTGTTTCTGATCAACGAAAACTAAAATAATTTCGTCATTTGTAACTGTATGTAATTACCAGTTTCATAATGCACTGCTGCAAATTTGGCATATGGCTGCATTCATCCAATGCCGATTGCTTGCTTGCAGGTAAGAGTACTTGAAAGGCACCGGAAGTTGACTGATTTGTACTACTATGCTCTATCCCAACTGTTTGTTTACTGTTAAAGTTTTCTTCAGATTAGAGTGAAACCCAGAACTTGAAGAATGCTTCATGACAATAAGTGTTCAGTAGCCACTATAAACAATTCTATGTTCCACTTGACTCCTACCCATACCGTGTTCAATTGATTACATTGGAATTTAGGTAGGATACATTAATGTACACTTCTTGCCTAATACAAATTCCTCATTTAAAACATTGCTACAAAAAACTAATGCAAATTACCCCGCCGCAACGCGCGGGCTGCCCAGGCCATTTTCTCTAATAGGCCCTCCTTGGACCGGTCAACTGAGCGTTTACGGTGGGGGAAAGGTATCATTGGACTTTATTGCCAAGGAAGAGACTTGAACTTGAGTCTATTGACTCAAGCACAAGCACCCTTACCATTGGACTAAAGCTCCAATGATATACTTTGCCTACTTTGCCTAATACTACGATATTATAACGGGGTTTGTTGGGAATTAAAGTTTCTAAGAGTTGCTGCTGCTCATGTGATTAAGACTACTCAGGTATTACAAAGAAAATACTCCAAGTTATTAATGCTGCAAATACAAGTTTTACTACTGCTGGTGATGCTGAAGAAATTCAAGAAAATACACTAAGTAGTTAGTGCTGCCAGACTAAAAGTTAATGCTGCTAGTTCAGAATTACAATTGCTAAAGGATTACTGCTGCTAGAGTTAAGTTAAGACTGTTAGTCTATATTGAGTGTTTAGTTAATACTGCTTATGAGATAAACTTGTATAGCCGGTTAGATAATTATAGAAAAGATTTATTAAAGATTTATCGTGTAGAGAAAGTTATTGTAAGCCGACTAGGACTCCTTAGTCAATAAAAGGAGGTCCTAGGGCATTGAGATAGATACGTGTTTTTCAAATAGCTTCAAGGTTGTAAACCCTAATACTAGGAGAGTATTCGTATTATTCATCAATAATATTGAAGCGTTTTGTTTATTCAAGTGTGTTCTTAGTTTACTGTTACATTGATACAAAGTTCTTCCTAATATCAAGTACTAGATTCCGCATAGTATTTGTTAAGCTCAAACACAGCTTCTATTCTAGTTATTTTGGATTTATCTAGGATAACTTAATCTTTACAAGCTAAGGGATTCAATCAAGTATATAACTGGTATCAACAAGTGGTGTTAGAGCTTGTGGTTTTAGAAGCTGTGATCAACTTAAAGAAGAATCTGTTCAAACACACAAGATTTTGCTGACAAAGATGGATCAAGACTCTGCACATATGGTTACTGCATCAAAGGTTCCAATGCTCAAGGCTAATGAGTATGAGATCTGGAGAATGCGAATTGAGCTGTACATTCAAATGATTGATTTCCAACTCTGGGATATCATTGAGAATAGAAACCAAAAACGAAAAACAACAAAATATGTAGAAGGTATTACTACAATTGTGCCTCTTACAACTGCTGAGGAAAAAACTCAAAGAAGACTTGAAGTTAAGGCAAGAAGTATGTTGATGATGGCCATTCCTAATGAACATCAGTTGAAGTTCCACTCCATTAAAGATGCCAAGTCTCTAATGGAAGCTATTGAATAGAGGTTTGGAGGTAATGCTGCTGCAAAGAAGACAAAGAAGACAAAGAAGAATCTTTTGAAATATCAGTATGAAAACTTCTCTGCTCAAGGTTCTGAGATGCTGGATCAAACCTTTGATCGACTTCAAAAACTTATAAGTCAACTAGAGATCTTGGGAGAGCAGATCTCTTAGGAAGATATGAATCACAAGTTTTTAAGAAGCTTGTCCTCTGAATGGAACACACATGTTGTTGTGTGGAGAAACAAAACTAATCTTGACACAATGAGCCTGGATGATCTTTACAACAACCTCGAAGTTTATGACCCAGAGGTCAAAGGATCATCTAGCTCCAGTACAAATACACAAAACATGGCTTTTGTGTCCTCCTCAAATAACACTAGCAGTACCAATGAAGCAGTTACTACTGCTCATTGAGTTACTACTGCTAGCACTCAAGTTACTGCTGCTAATTCAACAAATGTTGACAACTTGAGTGATGCTGTGGTTTATGCTTTCTTAGCTAGCCAACCCAATATTCCTCAACTGATGAATGAGGACTTGGAACAAATTCATCCAGATGATGTGGAAGAGATGGATTTAAGATGGCAAATATCTATGTTAACAATGAGAGCTAGGAGATTCTTGAAGAAAACTAGAAGACAGCTGACAATCAATGGGAATGATAACATTGGCTTTGACAAGTCCAAGTTGGAATGCTACAGGAAGGGTCATTTTGCTAGAGAGTGCAGGGCACCAAGGAACCAAGATCACAAAAATGGAGAAAGCTCAAGGAGAACTATGCTTGTGGAAAAAAGTAATTCCACAGCTTTGGTATCTTGTGATGGTTTCGGTGGCTATGATTGGAGTGACCAGGCTGCAGAAGGACCCAACTATGCATTGATGGCTTATTCATCTTCAAGCTCAAGTTCTGACTCTGAGGTATCTAATGATTCTGGTTGTTCTTATAAATCTTGTTTAGATAATACTGAGTCACTTAAAGCTCAAAATAATAAACTGATAGAAGATTTAAGAAATTCTGAGTTAATGTGTTTAGGTTATAAATAAGGACAAGAGTCAGTGGAGAAAAGACTTGAATTATTTAAAACAAATGAGTCTGAGTTAGTTGAAAAGATTAGTGTTTTAAGGAGTGAAATTTTTGTAAGAGATGAACTTATTGAAGAGCTTAGAAGAAGAATTGAAGTGGCTAAAAAGGAAAAAGATGTAGTTCAGAAGGAAAAAGAATGTATTCAGTTTACAGTTAATAAGTATGAACATGCATCTGAAAATGTGAATAAGATTATAGATTGTCAGATTTTTGAAAAATGTAGGAAATGTAGTGGTTTAGGCTATAATAATGCTCCTCCTCCCATTACCGGAAAGTTTTTGCCTCCAACAAAGGATTTGTCTTTTACTGGTCTAGAAGAGTTTAAGGAACCTGTAGTTGAGATGACTAATGTAGAAGAGTCTAAGACAGATAGGAGATCTGATGCCCCAATTATTGAAGATTGGGAGTCAGATGATGAGAATGAGGAAGTACCTCGAGCTAAGGTTGAAAGAAAAGTAGTTAAACCTAGTGTTGAAAAGATAAATTTTGTTAAACCTAATTCACAAGATCAAAATGCTAGGAAAACTGCAAACCAAGTTGAGCAACCTAGGATAAGAACACACAGTCCTAGAGGAAATAAGAGAAACTAGAATAATTTGATGTCACACAGGCTAGGAAGTAATTATCAGATGTTTAACAAAGCTTGCTATGTGTGTGGTAGTTTTGAACACTTGCAGGTTAATTGTCAGCACCATCAAAATAAATTTCAAAATTCAAAGATGGTTAATCGTGTTAAACCTGTTTGGAACTATTCTCAGAGGGTGAATCATACCAATTTTGCTAAAAATACTCACCCCAATGCTAAAAGGAATATGGTTCCAAGGGCAGTTCTAATGAGATTTGGTCTAGTATCACTTAATACTGCTAGAAAAAAATTCAAAATCAACAATATCTATTAATACTGTCAGACAAGTTAATAATGCTCACACCAAAACAACAGTGAATGGTGCAAGGTCAATGTCTTATTTTTCAAAAACAGCACATTCACATGTTCAGAGGCCCATTCAAAAGAAAACAACATTTAATACTGCTAAGCCAAAAGCAGTAGTTTCTACTGCTGAGGCAAAAACAGTTGTTAATGCTGTTAAGGGAAACTATATTCATGTTGTTAAGACCTCAGCTTTTTGGGTTTGTAAACAAAAAATTATAGTTTTAAACCATGTTTCCAAACATGACAGTGCATCAATCTTGAAAAGATTTGATTATGTTGATGCACAAGGCATATCCAAGTCAGTAATGGCTTGGGTCCCCAAGAGAAACTGATTTTCTTACTTTATGTGCAGGGCAATCCACAGGTTGAATTACAACATCAAGGAGTTATTGACAGTGGATGCTCAAGGCACATGACAGGAAACATGTCATATCTTGCAGATTTTGAAGCTATTGATGGAGGATATGTTGCCTTTGGAGGTAGCTCTAAAGGAGGGAAAATCACAGGCAAAGGTACTATAAGAACTGCTAAACTTGATTTTGAGAATGTGTATTTTGTCAAAGAGCTAAAATTCAATCTCTTTAGTGTCTCACAAATGTGTGACAAAAAGAATAGTGTTCTCTTTAATGATACTGAATGCATTGTCTTGTCTCCTGACTTTAAGTTAACTGATGAAAGTCATGTTTTGCTTAAAGTTCCTATAAGAGACAATATTTACAATGTTGATTTAGAGAAAATGGTTCCCAAAGGAGGTTTAACTTGTCTCTTTGCAAAAGCCACATCTGATGTATCAAAACTTTGGCATAGAAGGCTTGGGCACTTGAATTTCAAAACAATGAATAAACTAGTTAAGGGAAATCTTGTGAGAGGATTACCTTCAAAAGTTTTTGAAAATGATGAAACATGTGTTGCGTGTCAGAAGGGAAAGCAACATAGAGCCTCTTGTAAGACCAAAACAGTGAACTCTATAAGTCAGCCTTTACTTATGTTGCACATGGATTTATTTGGACCAACATTTGTGAAAAGTTTAATGAATAAGATGTACTGCCTACTTGTCACAAATGATTTTAGCAGGTTTACTTGAGTTTTCTTTCTAGCAACTAAGGATGAAACTAGTGGAATCCTTAAGTCTTTCATAACCAGGATAGAAAACCTAGTTAATCATAAGGTTAAGGTGATAAGATGTGACAATGGAACTGAATTCATGAATAGAGATATGAATCAGTTTTGTGAGGTGAAGGGTATTATGAGACAGTATAGTGTAACTAGAACTCCTCAACAAAATGTTGTTGCTGAGAGAAGAATTAGGACACTAATTGAGGCTGCTAGAACAATGTTAGCTGATTCTAAGTTAACAACTACTTTTTAGGCTGAAGCAGTTAATATTGCTTGCTATGTGTAAAATAGAAGTATAGTAGTTAAGCCTCATAACAAGACCCCTTACGAACTTTTACATGGTAGAACTCCAATGTTAAGCTTTCTAAGACCATTTGGGTGTCCTGTTACTATCCTTAATACCATGGATCACTGAGGCAAGTTTGATGGCAAGGCTGTTGAAGGCTTCTTTGTTGGATACATAATGAATAGTAAAGCCTTTAAAGTATTCAATAGTAGAACCAGGATAGTTGAAGAGAACTAACATGTTAGGTTTAGTGAGAGTACACCTAATGCTGTAGGTAGTGGACCAGATTGGCTGTTTGATATTGATGCACTAACAAAAACAATGAATTATGAGCCAGTTGCTGCAGGTAGACAGTCTAATGGTTTTGCACGTACAAAAGCTAGTCATGATGCAGGTCATGCTAGTAAGGAGATAGAACCTGGCAAAGATTGCATTTTGCTACCATTATGGGCTGCTGATCCACTATTCTTTCAAAGTCCAAAGAGTTCTCAAGATGAAGAATCAAAGATCCTAGATCAAGAGCCGCCAGGCTCAGATGAAGTTAAGACTTCATGTGATGATGAATATCAGGATGATGAAGAGTCAAGAAAACAACAAGACAATGTTGATCAAGAGAAGGATGATAATGTTAGTAGTTCTAATGATGTTAATGCTGCTAGTGATGGTAACAACACTAACAGCACTAACAAAGATAAAACTGTTAATACTGCTGACAAGGAAGGCATTGCTGTTAATGAGGATGAATATCCATTTGATCCAAATGTGCCTCCTTTGGAAAATATATATATTGATACTGATGATGAAGAAGTTGGTGCAGAGGCTGACATAAACAACATGGATGAAACTATCCCTGTCAGTCCTATTTTAAATACTATAATTCACAAAGATCATCCTCAAGAACAAATCATTGGTGATGTGAAGTATGCTGTTCAAACAAGAAGAATGACAAATGATTTGAAGGACCAAGGTTTCTTTGCAAGATCCCTTAAACAAAGAAATAGTCACAAAGACCTTCAAAATTGTTTGTTTGCTTGTTTCTTATCACAAGTGGAACCCAAGGAGACAATTCAAGCACTGAATGATCCAAGCTGGGTAGAAGCTATGCTGGAAGAGCTTTTTCAATTCAAGTTACAAGAAATTTGGACTTTGGTAGATTTGCCTAAAGGAAAAAGAGCAATTGGTACTAATTGAGTTTTCAGATGTAAGAAAGATGAAAGAGGTATTGTGGTAAGTAATATAGCAAGATTAGTTGCTCAGGGATACATACAAGAAGAAGGGATTGATTATGATGAAGTTTTTTCTCATGTTGCAAGAATTGAAGCTATAAGACTGTTTCTAGCTTATGCTTCATATAAAGACTTTGTAGTGTATCAGATGGATGTGAAGAGTGCTTTTATTTATGGGACAATTGAAGAAGAAGTATATGTCTCTCAACCACCAGGGTTTGAATATCCTAATTTTCCTGATAAAGTTTACAAGGTGGAGAAAGCACTTTATGATTTGCATCAAGCTCCTAGAGCTTGGTATGAAACATTGTCAACATACCTGTTGGACAATGGATTTCACAGAGGAAAGATTGATAAAACTTTGTTTATTAGAAGACACAAAGGTGATATCTTGCTGGTTCAAGTGTATCTTGATGATATCATCTTTAGTTCAACAAAGAAAGAGTTGTGTCTTGAATTTGAGAAGCTGATGCATGAGAAATTTTAGATGAGTTCTATGGGAGAACTTACATTCTTCTTAGGATTACAAGTCAAACAGAAGGATGATGGCATATTTATCAGTCAAGATAAATATGTTGCTGAGATTTTGAGGAAATTTGGGTATATAGATGTTAATTCTGCAAGCACAACAATGGAAGTTGGCAAGCCTTTGCTCAAGGATGAAGATGGTGAAGAAGTGGATGTTCATTTGTATAGATCAATGATTGGTTCATTGATGTACCTTACTTCTTCAAGACCTGACATCATGTTTGCAGTGTGTGCTTGTGCTAGATACCAAGTCAGTCCTAAAGTTTCACATCTTCATGCTGTGAAGAGAATTTTTAGGTACTTAAAAGGTCAACCTAAATTGGGCCTTTGGTATCCAAAAGATTCACATTTTGATTTGGTAGCATACACTGATCGTGATTATGCTGGAGCAAGCTTGGATAGAAAATCTACAATAGGTGGATGTCAATTTCTTGGATGTAGATTGATATCATGGTAGTGCAAGAAACAGACTGTGGTTGCAAACTCCACAACAGAAGCTGAATATGTGGCTGCTTCAAGTTGTTGTCGACAAGTGCTCTGGATTCAGAATCAATTGCTGGATTATGGGTACAATTTTATGCATACCAAAATCTTTATTGATAATAGCAGTACTATGTGCATAATTAGAAATCCTGTTTATCACTAAAAAACAAAGCATATAGAGATAAGACACCATTTTATAAGAGATTGTAATGAAAAGAAGTTAATTCAAATGGATAAAATCCATACTGACAATAATGTTGCAGATTTGCTCACAAAAGCTTTTGATGTGAGTAGATTTGTTACACCCCGTGCCCGCTTAGACCAAAAATTTAAACTTTACACACCAAAAACGTGAACTAAAACTGACCTTCTGTTACTCTTTTACAATATGACAAAAATATATAAACTTACAGACCATGAGACTAATTTTAAATGAAACTAGACTCCATTACCTTCAAAACGACAGGTGGCACGACCCGTGACGACTTACGGATTAAAAGATATGATTTTTCAAAGTTTACCAAAATCTGTCCAAATCAAACCGAAATTTCAAACCGAAATTTGGGATATCCAAACCGAAATTTGGCCCTTTTTCACAATAATCGACCCATGCTACCTTATATCCACACCAAACTCACTCAAGACCATTAACATAACATACAAAATCATTTACATACTCAATCAACCCGAAATAGTACTTTAAAATTTGACGGGTTATGCACCAAAACCCATTTTGACCCATTTACACATCAAACTACTCATACCACATCCGTTTTGCACCAAACTTTACCAACTTCAATAATTTAACATATCAAACATGTTCCAACGACACTTGACCCATTTACACATCAAAATGGGTACATTTACCCTTTTGCCAAACACCCCCCTTAAACATTGACCATAAACCATTTAACACACTTGGACACACCGTTAACCACCCAAACTTTACCAAAAGCATTAGATTAACATAACAAACATGTTCCAAGGGCACTTGACCCGTTTACAACCCAAAATGGGTATTTTCATACATAAACCAAACGCCCCTTTAACTTTACTCAAAAACACATAAACCATACCTTGACTTATCAAATGACTACCAAATCGTTATACAACTCTTGACATACAATGTGCCATACGACTACACCTTAACAACCGATAAAAGACTAACGGGGGTACAAGCTTACACATGAGCCCGGTATCTACCTAAGCTCTACATTATTACCAATCTACCCATATCGCATAACCAAGCCTTAACCCATATATCCAAATCATCCATATAAGCATGCCAACCTACAAAATGGTTAGACAACTAAACCGTAAGCACAAGGGCTTAGTAAGTAAAACAATATTAACATACCATTATACTTCAATCCACACATAGCATCTTATACATAAACACTTACTTGACGGGCTTACAACCCAAGACTCATCTAGCACATAACATCATCTTATACCGTAGCATCAATCATCACATAAGCCATATTCATGGCATCACATAATCGTATTCCATTGTCCATACCACTTTGTTATACATCATACATAACACATATGTTAGAAATCCATATAACACATGTTACTATCATTTTACTTACCTTAATCCAAGCTAAATCATAACAGGAACATCATCATCAACCAAATCTTCCATCACCATCATCATCCTTCATAATTAATCAAAACCTAACAATATAACAATAAATAACATAACAAGGGTTATCAAAACCCATCAAATACACTCATCTTACTTTCTACATCATTATAAGATCCTATCTTGATCATATGATGAAAACCCACTAAATCCATAATCTATAACTTCAATAACATCAAGAACATACATACTTACTTGGGAAGATCATAGCTAAGGAAGGCCATAAACATCAAGACTTGATCATCTTCTTTTCTAAGCCATCACTACAATCTTTTCCCTCCCATTTCTTTCTCTAAAACCGGCCTTCCATACTCAAGACTAATGAAGAGAAACTAGAATCTCCTGGATACATAATTGACTAGGCACAAGTTTGGTCAAAGGCAAGAATGGCCCCTCAAGTTCCATTCCTTCTAATATGGCCACAACTAACTCATAACATACTTACCACAATGGCAACTTAGGTCCCTTTAGTTATACATCATATTTACATAACCACTTTAGTCATATTTTGACTATTAGGTTTGACCACAACTCATCATTCGTTGACTGGCCAATCACGTAAGGTCTTAATCCATTTTCATCTAGGGTGGGGTCCAAGTACCCGGGAAACGGGTCTAACAATTCTACCCCCTTATTTAGATTTCGTCCCCGAAATCTCTCGTCTATTACTTGTTGGTCCACGAATTGTAAGTGGATCTCTAAGTAGTCTTGAATACCTAGTAGATGGTTGGGATAAATCCAAACCAATCTAAGTGAGAAACCCTAGACGATTGTTAATGTTAATGCGGAATCTTAACAAGAACAATGAAGAACACACACAGAGATATCACTAACTTCGTATATTGATTTTAATCACAATAGTGAACTCGTACAACTCACACACAGAACTAACAATCCTTAGGGATCCTTTTATAACACAAGGAAACCCTAATGCTAACCGACTAAGAAGATATTCACAAATCTTCTATAAAGATACTTACACGATTTGTATCTTTTCCTAACTTATCTCTAACAGACTTTCCTAACTTCACGACCAGACTTAACATTATAAGTCAACCAGACTTAAACATACTACCAGACTTAACTTTGCATTACCAGACCTAATTACAAAGACAGACCTAACTCTGATATATTACCAGACCTAAGTTGTCTTCTCTTGAATCGTATCATAATTCCCAACAATCCTCCCCTAACTTGATCTTCATGCTCCATGAACTTCAAGTTCTTCTGATTAAGCTTTATGAGGATTGAATCTTGAACACTTTGAATTGTATTTAGGTCTTGATCCTTTCTAGCAGCTTGAATCTTGATAAGTTCTTCTGATATGGTCTTTGCAGCAACATTGACTATATGTACATCAAATTCATTTAAGTTCCAGACTATTCTCATCACATCCAAATGTGTTACCATCTGTGAGAGGTGAATCATTGAAAAGTTAATGGATTTAAAATCTCTTTACCAATAGCCATTACCACTAGAGTAGCCAATGTTTTGGTGTATCAGACCATGGTACATTAATAACCATATGATTTTTAGCAAATCATCAGCTTATCAACAGATTTGTTAAGTCTTTATCAAAAGCCGTTTGCTTCTGGACTAGCCAATTCTTTGATGGAAAAGAACCTCATCATGGTGAATTGATTACCATTTATGGTTTTCCACAGCCTTTACCACAAGCCATAACCTTGTGGGCTAGCCAACTCTTCACTTATCTTAGATATGGTGAGTTGAATACCATACAATTTTTGGCAAATTGTCAGCCATAAACGGATTTGAGCAATCTTTACCTGTTAGCCATTTGCTCAGGATTAGCCAGTTCTTGTGTTGATGAGACAAGGTGGACTGATAATCTTTTGATGTGTTAGTGCAAAGCACCTCCACCAAGTGAGAAGTTCCAATAATCTCACTTAACAACTTGTGAAAATATACTTAATCCAGCATTGCCTATAAAAGAAATAGAAGACACATATAATAATTATTTTTTTTTAATCACTAACAGAACTAAAAACAAAACTACAAGACTTAAAGATAACCTAAATGCTGGTAAGTACTCATACTTAACATACTTTACAATTTGACCTCCCCTTAAGCCAAACCTCCCCTTAACTCAAACTAGGGGTTCATCATACCAATGTTAACTACCAGATAATTGAATCTAGGACCATCAAATGCTTTAGTTAACAGGTCAGCAACATTAAACTCAGTATGTATTTTCTCCACTCTAATCAACTTCTTTTCAAAGCAATCTCTAATAAAGTGATGCCTAATTTCTATATGCTTAGTTTTAGAGTGATATACTGGGTTCTTAACAATACAGATAGTACTCTTATTATCTATGTGGATAACAGTATTCATAAAATTCAAACCATAGTCCAGCATCTGATTCTGAATCCACAAGACTTGTCCACAGCAGTGAGCAGCTGCTACATACTCAGCTTCAGTAGTTGAATTGGTCACAATTGTCTGCTTCTTGCATTGCCAAGATATCAACCTCCTTCCAAGGAATTGACAACCTCCTGTTGTGGATTTCCTATCCAGGCTTGCACCAGCATAGTCACTGTCTGAATAAGCTGTCAGATCAAATGATGACTCCTTAGGATACCAAAGGCCCAAATTTGGTTTGCCCTTCAAGTACCTAAAGATTCTCTTCACAGCATGAAGATGTGAAGTCTTTGGTTGTACCTGAAAACGTGAACAAACACAAACTGCATACATAATGTCAGGTCTAGAAGCAGTAAGATACATGAGAGAACCTATCATGGATCTGTAAAGATGCACATCCACATCAGCAGCATCTTCATCCTTTGTTAAAGGCACCTTGTTCTCCATGGGAGTGACTGCCGTCTTCACATTTGAGAACTCAAACTTTCTCAAAATTTCTGCAACATACTTGTCTTGAGAAATAAAAAGTCCATCATTCTTTTGTTTTACTTGCAGTCCCAAGAAAAATGTAAGTTCTCCCATTGAGCTCATTTCAAACCTGCTCTTTCATTAAACCTTCAAATTCATCACACCAAGACTTTCTTGTTGATCCAAAAATGATATCATCCACATAAATTTAAACAAGAATGATATCCTTCTGGTCTCTCTTAATGAATAAATTCTTGTCAATTACACCCCTGATGTATCCATGTTCTTCAAGAAACTGTGAAAGAGTTTCATACCAAGCTCTAGGAACTTGATGAAGACCATATAAAGCTTTAATAACCTTATACACTTGATTGGGGTTAGCAGGATCCTCAAAACCAGGAGGTTGATGTACATACACATCTTCTTCAATAGTGCCATAAAGAAAAGCACTTTTGACATCCATCTGATACACCTTGAATCCCATGTATGATGCATAGGCCAAAAATAACCTGATAGCCTCAATTCTTGCTACAGGAGCAAAAACCTCATCATAATCTATGCCCTCCTCCTGTTTGTATCCTTGTGCTACCAACCTTGCTTTATTCCTTACAACTACCCCTCTTTCATCCCTTTTATTCCTGAAGACCCACTTAGTACCAATAACTTTAGCTCCATTAGGTAGGTCTACAAGAACCCATACTTTCTGTAGCTTGAACTGCAGCAACTCTTCTTGCGTAGCTTCTACCCAACTTTCCTCCCCTAAAGCTTCAAAAACTGTAGTGGGTTCACTTTGAGAAAGAAAGCAAGCAAATAAACAATGTTGCTGGTCCTTATGATTGACCCTTTGTTGTTGCTTAATCAGGCTAATGAGTGCAAGTGAATCAGACTGATGTTGCACCCTACTTCTTGTTTGAACAGCAGATTTGGGATCACCAATTATTTGACTCTTGGGATGAATGGTGTGGATCCTGAGAGTGGGAGTTGGACTTACCTCCACTTCAGTGGGTAAGTTGTTGAAATCAGTAATAATACCTCCTTCATCATAGGAAGCCCCTTCAAAGATACCTTCATTAGGATTTGGAAATACTTCAAGTTCTGGCATCTCAGAATCAGCACAAACAGCATTTGAAGAAGGGTCTGGTTGAGCACCACTACCAGACTTAAAATTTGAAGTACTGGTAATGATAGGGGATGCAACTTTGCCAGTATCTTGAGACTTGTATTCAGAATCCTTATCTTGAGAAGAAGAATTCTTGATTTCTGCTTCAGCTGCAGCAGACTTATTCTCTGTAGATGGAATCACAACAAGCTCAGCCATATCATCAGTGTTCCCAGTATTAGAAGGATCTTTGGTACCTGCAGTGTTAGTAATTTCTTTGGTACCTGCAATAGGGTTAACTTGATTCTCCTTGGAGACAGGAATATAATTCATAGAATCAGTAAAAAAACAATATCAAACATCCATCTATGACCAATTCCCTTGACATTGGGTTTTTCTTCAAGAAAGTTTACATGAAGATTTTCTTCTACTTTCTTGGACACTAAGTTGTAAACCCTAAAGGCCTTACTGTTTAAAGCATACCCAACTAAAAACCCTTCATCAGACTTTCCTTCAAACTTTCCAAGAACACTTAAAGTATCAAGAATGGTTACATGACACCCAAAAGGTCTTATATGACTAACAACTGGTTTATGGCCAAACATAAGCTCATAAGGGGTTTTGTTTTGAGGCTTAGTCACTCTAACCCTATTAAAGATGTAACAGGCATTGCTGACTGCTTCAACCCAAAATGTTGTGGGTAAAAGTGAATCTGCTAGCATAGTCCTAGCTGCCTCAATAAGTGTCCTGTTCATTCTCTCAGCAACTCCATTTTGCTGAGGAGTTCTTGCATTACTGAACTGTTGCTTAATTCCTTTATTACCACAGAAGTCTAGCATGCTTTTGTTTTTAAACTCAGTGCCATTATCACTCCTAATGATTTTAACTCTTTTATCAAGAAGGTTTTCAATCTGCCTAATGAAAGTTTGAATCAAAGGAGTAGCTTCATCCTTCCTAGACATAAAGAACACCCAACAATATCTAGTACAATCATCTGTAATGACAAGGCAATAGCATGCATGATTTATACTATGGACAGATGTAGGGCCAAAAAGATCCATATGTAAGGTATGTAAAGGCTCAGTGATTAATCTTTCTAATTTAACCTTACAGGATGCCCTATGTTATTTTCCCTTGTTACAAGCCACACAAGTATGATCATTTTTAAACAATTTTGAAGGCAAACCTCTCACAAGGTTATTCTTCACAAGTTTATTCATGTTTTTGAAATTCACATGGCCTAACCTTCTGTGCCACAACTTAGATTCATCCAAAGTAGCTTTTGCAATCAAACAGGTAGCACCTTTTGCAGGATTAGATGCTTTCATATCAAAAATGTACATTTTGTGTTGTCTGGGAACTTTAAGAAGAATCTGATGTTCTTCAGGCATCTTGAAGTCCGGAGTCAACACAAGACAATCAGTTTCAGTAAAAAGCACCTTATGCTGAGTATCACAAATTTGTGATATTGAGAAAAGGTTGAACTGCCCAAGTTCTTTCACAAAGGATACATTGTCAAATTCTATGTTGCCCACAATTATTCTTCCTTTACCAGTTATCTGTCCCTTGCTTCCTCCAAAAGTAACAGAACCTCCTTCGAATTCATGAAAATCATTTAGATAGTTCTTGTTGCCAGTCATGTGCCCAGAGCATCCACTGTCAAGGATTCCTCTATCTTCCATATAGCAAAGTGGATGATCCTGCACAAAAAGAAGAGAAATTAGTTTCTCTTAGGAACCCAGGCCTGAGTAGGCTTGGGTCCGCCTTGTGGATCAACATACTTAAATTTCTTATTTGAACCTGATCCACTGTTGTTTTGGGATTTATATATGGATTTATTTTTGTTTGAATCCCAAGACATACATGCTGAGGTCTTAACAGCAGACCCCCCATTCCCCTTTAAAGGTTTTGCTGTTTGCTTTACAACTTGTCTTCTCACAGGTGAATGAGTTTTATAAAAATTATTTCTTTGAAAATTTGTATTCACCTGTGAATTTTGAAATGGTTGTTTGGGTCTCACATAACCAGTGTTCACATTAGATCTCACAGAATTAACATAACCAGTATTCACATTAGGCCTCATAAAATTAACATTTTGCCTATTCACATTAAAGTTCCTGTAGCCAGACCTAAAATTTTGTCTACCAGAATTAACATAAGAGTTAGGTCTGGTAGGGTTATTGAGTTGGACAGGTCTGGGAACAAACTGGTTGGCATGATTAATTCTACTAGCATTATTCCAAACTGGTTTATTTGAACCATGACCCATATTAACATTCATTCTCTTTTGCTCAGCCTCTCTCTTCATTCTCTTTTCATGGAAGTCACAATCTCTGATTAAATGACTCAAACTTCCACACACAAAACATCTTTTAGGAGCATAAGTGTAACTACTCCTACTTTCTCTGTGAACACTATTGCTTCTAGGTGACTCACTCATTTTAACAGATTCCCTAGGAGTTTTTATGTGATTGACACAACTAGGTTTGACTGTCTCAGGCTTTGGTTTAGTCACTACAGGTTTAGTAACAACAGGTTCACACTCCCTAACAACCTTAGGTTCAGGATTCTCTTTTACCTCACTTTTTGACTCAGACTTAGAGTGATCAGAGGAACCATCAATAGATCCTTCAGAGTCATTGGATTGACAAGAAGAATACCTACTGGATTTGTCCTCTGAGGTGTTTGACTCAGGTGTTTGAGGACCTTTCTTACCATACACAAAAAGTGAATCATCCAACTCTTCTTTTTAAAGAGGAGTATAGTCATCACTCAAAGGTGGTGGTACTCCCTTAAAGTCACCAGTCTTAACAAACCTATTGTACAATGGTTTGCCTACATAATCATCTTCTCTAGATTTAAGGATTGCCTTTTTCTCATCTTCCTCATATCCTAAGCCACATTTTTTATTTGACTTTATTTGAGAATCCCAACATTTGAACAGGTTATTATTTGAATTGTTCCACTGATCTACCCTTTTTCTCAACTCATCCCTCTCCTTCTGAATTCTAAGGCCCAATTGTCTATACCTTTTAAGCTTTTCATCTTGTTCATATATTTTATTAGCTTGAAAGTATAGTTTTTCATTTAAAGCAGCATGTTGGTTTTGAAGGGTGACTTTTGTGCCTCTAATGTTTTTACAGCATTTTTATGTGCTAACAGATTTACTTCTAGGTCACCTATTTGTTCTAACTGCTCATCACACAAAGCCTTAACATGATTATATGAATCAGTGCATAATTTAGAGCATAATGATACCTCATTACCAATGGCCATGAGAGCATGATCAGACTCCTCATTCACTCTTGGATGCTCACCCCAGTTGACTCCTCCAGCTTCCATTGTCAGCAGGCTCATCTGATTCTTTTCCATCTTCCCATCTTCATCTCTTTTCCCATCAGCAGGCTTCTTTTCTGGACAATCTCTTGAAAAATGTCCATGCTTGTGACAGTTGTAGCATTCAACTGTCCTCTTTGTGTATCCCACTGGTGATTTGTTGTTGAAGTTGATGGTCCTTCCATATTGCTTCTGAAATCGTTTGACCCTTAAAGCAACCATAGCAATGTGCCATTTTATGTCCATCTCCTCAACTTCAGCATCATTAATCTGTTCTAAGTCTTCACTAATAAAGCTTTCATCTTCCGTTTGGTTGGCAAAGAAAGAATGTATCACCTCATCAGTAAAACTTGAAGCAGACCTATCACTTGAAGGAGTTTCATAGATACCAGACCTAACACTACCAGGTTTAACCTTGTAAGTACTGCTTTTGTTTTGTGACACAAAAGCAACATTTGATGAACTGGTTGAAGCCTGAGTGTTGTTACTGATGTCCCTTTCAAACATCCTGAGATTATTGTATAGGTCATCAGGTGTCATAGAATCTACTTCCTCCTTAATCCTCATCGCCACAGATACATTGCCCCATTCTGATGGTAAAGATCTAAGGAACTTGTGGTTTGCATCCTCATTTGAAACTGCTGCACCATGAACTTCCAGTTGTGTTAACAGATGTTGAAATCTGTCATAGCCCTTCTCCAAACCTTCAGTCTTTAAAACACTGAATGTCTCAAATTGTTGTTTAAGAACATCCTTTTGCATCTTCTTGGAGTTTGCATTGCCTCCAAATCGTTTCTTGATAGCCTCCCACATCTCCTTAGCATCAAGGATGCCATGAAACCTTTGTAGATGCTCCTTAGGAATAGCCATAAGAAGCAGGGTTCTGGCCTTCTTTTCCTTCTCCACAGCCCTAATCTCCTCAGCAGATACTGGTGGCATTATTCTTATCTGCCCATCATTCCCTTGTGAAATTCTTTTCTTAGAATTTCCCTTTTGAATAACCTTCCATACATCACTATCAATGTACTCCAGATAATGTTCCATCTCCATGGCCCATATATCATATTCTTCTCTTTTCAGTAATGGAAGTTTTATGTTTGAGATTGTGGTTGTGGAAGGGATGGGTTGTTGTTGTGTTTGGGAGTTACAGGTTTCAGTTTTTCCTTCATCTTCATGGTTTGATTTCTCATCCTCACTGTTATGGATTGAAAAAGTTTCAGTGTTAACAGGCTTATCGAATTCAGACATTGTGTAGGGTTATTTGAGTGAGAATTAGGTTTTTGAGATTAAGTGTTCTTCGAATTCAGAGTCTCTCGCCTTGCTCTGATACCACTTGTTGGTCCACGAATTGTAAGTGGATCTCTAAGTAGTCTTGAATACCTAGTAGATGGTTGGGATAAATCCAAACCAATCTAAGTGAGAAACCCTAGACGATTGTTAATGTTAATGCGGAATCTTAACAAGAACAATGAAGAACACACACAGAGATATTACTAACTTCGTATATTGATTTTAATCACAATAGTGAACTCGTACAACTCACACACAGAACTAACAATCCTTAGGGATCCTTTTATAACACAAGGAAACCCTAATGCTAACCGACTAAGAAGATATTCAAAAATATTCTATAAAGATACTTACACGATTTGTATCTTTTCCTAACTTATCTCTAACAGACTTTCCTAACTTCACGACCAGACTTAACATTATAAGTCAACCAGACTTAAACATACTACCAGACTTAACTTTGCATTACCAGACCTAATTACAAAGACAGACCTAACTCTGATATATTACCAGACCTAAGTTGTCTTCTCTTGAATCGTATCATAATTCCCAACATTACTAACAAAACTTAGTCACATAATACACCTCATTCTTAGCACTTTCGATTCTTAGTTCGTTTAATTTCAACTATCTAAGTACTCTTGCAGCTCTATGCATACCATAACACATCACATGGTCTTAATTCTCATTGCATTCCGCTTACTTCTATAACCATACAACTCTTACCTTGCCTATTACATAAAACGAGACATACTCACTAAAGCTAGCTATCATTTTAGTCCGTTCTATTATCGTTACATTACATTCTCATTTGCCTTATCCTCTATTCTCATTCTTTGACTACTTGATACTTAAGAAACTCGTGCTATATGACTTTACACGATTACATTTGGCTAATACCTTCACTTTCTATCAATATCACTTAGCCATTTCCTTTACGTTTCTATAGTTACTTTATTTCTTCTACTTTTTCCTTCATGTCGTTTTCGATTACCTTCTAAGGCTTATAGATATATTACATGAATTAGCTTTTTAACATTTACCGTCACATTACAATTGGAATTTATCAACAATTATTTCCATTGTTCACATTTTGCACTACGCCACAATTACTTATTTTAACATTCTTAGTATCATTACAATTCTCTAATTTCTTCAACTTATACTTATCGCTCAAAATGTAGGTTTCTCATAAACCTCAACTAGAAGTCTTAATCAAATTCTAGCCCTCCTATCTTAGACCCTATAACTTCTAACTAATTCTAGACCTTCACTTTCTACTCCTCTAACCCTACTCGTTCCATGTCGGCAACACATACACCCACTCATTCATACTTCCTCATTTACATGGAAAGGCGTCTCAATCGATGTAAATCAGGAAACATAAACTCATGGATATATATATTTCCAACACAACACAAGTTCTCCTATTTCTTGATTTACTTTTATTTTCTCATCCTTTTTATACTTCGCATTTCCTTTTTAGACTTGGATCCATATCGTTTACACATTCATTACGGGAATATTTTTATTGCCAAGGATGTAGGCAACCCCATTGCCGATGAAGGCAACACATTCTATCCCGAAGGATCTTTAACATATCCCGAAGGATTCCTTAACATTCCTTGACTTGGTCATCCCGAAGGATACCACCTTTAACATTCATCCTGAAGGATCATTAACATTCATCCCGAAGGATCTTTAACGTTCACACTTTATCACTTTAACATTTTATCATCGGATCCAAGTCATTAACAATTTATCATATACATTATTAAATTCATTTATTTTAGGGGGCGCAAGCGCATAGAGCATATGAGCCTGTTTATTATAATTGCACATTTTCTATTTGTTTATCATCTTACATTCTAATCCACGTTAATCATTTTCACATCTTTACTTTACCCTTTAGTCTACCCGACTTTTCCATTTTTAAACCTTGCATAAGTAAACTTTCATTCATTCATTAGCATCGTTTATTCTTCGTGCACGTCTTAAGTCACTTTCACATTCTTATCTCGTTTAATTTTCACATCTCATCCTTTTATTCAACACTTTATCATAACAATCACCGCTAATGGAGCACATTAGCCGTGATATAATAATTTCCAAACAACGCTTTAACCTCATACCTATCCATCTCTTTCTCTCTTACATTCTTAACTCGTCACATTCTTATCCTCATACTTTATCTCATTTCTTAAATTATTTATGTATTTAAGCGATATTATTTCATCTCGCTTTTTACATATCCACCCTTCATGGATCATTTAATATAACACCTTCATTAGCGTTACATTTTCTTCGTACGCATTCCATTTCATAAGTTCGTTACGTTTACCACACAATATTTCATTACATTTTGGCTTTCGTACTTAACTCATCTCATTCGATCATTAGCGTTTAAATCGTACGCTTTTATCTTGTCATTACCTTACCAACACACCTTACTTTAATCCTATAAATTTTACGTCATGTTAAGCATGCCATTTACGTTCACTTTCACACTTAACCCTCAAGTACTTTACCTTATCGTCACCCCGTCTCTATACCAATTTAACTTTAGTCCTTAGTCACTAAATTTAATGAGACCATATGTTGGTTACAATTCATGCCATCCTTTCCTATCCTCATTCTTTAACCCTCAAGTCATCAAACACCTTATTATTAACTCGTTAGTTTCATCTTGTCCTTTCAAACTATACGTTAGTACACTCAATGTCATTACGATCCATTATTTATGCGTTAATACCTTAAGTTACTTATTAACCCCATCTCTAATACCATTTAGCATCTCTCTTCACATCCTGCTATTTCTATTCTTCTATAACACACAACCTCGTGTTGTTTACCATTACGTTGATCCACTTACTTACACATCTACAACCCATCTATAAACTTATTCTTACGTTCGTCAACAACTCACTACGTGTCATCTTTATTTTAGACAAGTTTTATATAATGCTTGTCCATTACAATTTTACACATTTTCTATGTGTTCTTACAACGCACTTTTACTATTACCCGTCAACTCCATGTTGACCATATTCCCAAATTAGACTATCACTTCATTTAGTTTATTCAACCTTTACGCATATAAACCTTACGTAGGTTTATTCTATAACATTCTCATTAATCTTATCATACCCATTTTAAATATTTTAACATGATTATATTCATGTTTTACAATTCTTTCTAGCACACTTCATATCATTTATGACTTCAAGCGCAATCTATATCTCATTTATTACTTCCACTCATCGCTTAACCCTTTATTAATAACACATTTTACTTTTCATGTTTTATATGCAACATGATCTCATCACGTCTTAACTTCGCACTTTAACTTTCTCATTTTAGTTTTTCTTATAAGAGTTCGTGCCTTCAAGCATCTAATCGTTATTATATCATTCGTGTCCTTCTAATCATCAAACTACAAACATACTCTATTATTCATTCCTTACTTTATTTCAAACTTTCAAAGCATCTATGCTTCATTAAGCACTTTTCATACTTATCTTATTTCATGAATCAATGTGTTCTTTTTAACTCTTCCGACCACGACTAGGTCAACACATGTATATGGCAATTATACCTTATATTAGATCTAATCCATGCTTCACACAACTCCTATTATCAACCGCATTAGCTCAAAAATCATTATTCGCACATAACGTTCAAGTCTCACAAAATATGTATTCCTATGCATCTATCATACCTCATACACTTCTATGCATTCATGCTATAAAGCACAATCTCATTCTACTTAGACATATAACCAACTACCGTAGACTTAACATCGCATAAACGATAATATTTAACATTTAACACTTTAATTAGCCGCAAGCAATATTCTACCTTATATCTAAGGCATCATATAACTTTAATCTGCTCACTAACCCGTCTCCAATACCACTTTAGCATTTCTACTCGCATTCCATGACTATTTCTCTATCGTATATTCACCTAATCACAAAATAAACACCGGCACCAAGCGAGGTGCACGGCTAACTAACTATTCAAACACTTCAAGTCCTCCACGGACTTCTACCACATACACAATCACACATAACACATATTCATCACTTATCATCCTTAAGCTCATCTAACATAACACATAATCCATCTCATACTTAACTATTACTTTCCGCATTACTAACACTTACGTTCAAGGCTTCTACGAGTGGTTTAAGACTAGGCAACCTATAGTGAAAACCTAATTCACTTAAACCGAGGCTCTGATACCAAGTTGTTACACCCCGTGCCCGCTTAGACCAAAAATTTAAACTTTACACACCAAAAACGTGAACTAAAACTGACCTTCTGTTACTCTTTTACAATCTGACAAAAATCTATAAACTTACAGACCATGAGACTAATTTTAAATGAAACTAGACTCAATTACCTTCAAAACGACGGGTGGCACGACCCGTGACGACTTACGGATTAAAAGATATGATTTTTCAAAGTTTACCAAAATCTGTCCAAATCAAACCGAAATTTGGGATATCCAAACCGAAATTTGGCCCTTTTTCACAATAATCGACCCATGCTACCTTATATCCACACCAAACTCACTCAAGGCCATTAACATAACATACAAAATCATTTACATACTCAATCAACCCGAAATAGTACTTTAAAATTTGACGGGTTATGCACCAAAACCCATTTTGACCCATTTACACATCAAACTACTCATACCACATCCGTTTTGCACCAAACTTTACCAACTTCAATAATTTAACATATCAAACATGTTCCAACGACACTTGACCCGTTTACACATCAAAATGGGTACATTTACCCTTTTGCCAAACACCCCCCTTAAACATTGACCATAAACCATTTAACACACTTGGACACACCGTTAACCACCCAAACTTTACCAAAAGCATTAGATTAACATAACAAACATGTTCCAAGGGCACTTGACCCGTTTACAACCCAAAATGGGTATTTTCATACATAAACCAAACGCCCCTTTAACTTTACTAAAAAACACATAAACCATACCTTGACTTATCAAATGACTACCAAATCGTTATACAACTCTTGACATACAATGTGCCATACGGCTACACCTTAACAACCCATAAAAGACTAACGGGGGTACAAGCTTACACATGAGCCCGGTATCTACCTAAGCTCTACATTCTTACCAATCTACCCATATCGCATAACCAAGCCTTAACCCATATATCCAAATCATCCATATAAGCACGCCAACCTACAAAACGGTTAGACAACTAAACCGTAAGCACAAGGGCTTAGTAAGTAAAATAATATTAACATACCATTATACTTCAATCCACACATAGCATCTTATACATAAACACCTACTTGACGGGCTTACAACCCAATACTCATCTAGCACATAACATCATCATATACCATAGCATCAATCATCACATAAGCCATATTCATGGCATCACATAATCATATTCCATAGTCCATACCACTTTATTATACATCATACATGACACATATGTTAGAAATCCATATAACACATGTTACTATCATTTTACTTACCTTAATCCAAGCTAAATCATAACAAGAACATCATCATCAACTAAATCTTCCATCACCATCATCATCCTTCATAATTAATCAACACCTAACAACATAACAATAAATAACATAACAAGCGTTATCAAAACCCATCAAATACACTCATCTTACTTTCTACATCATCATATGATCATATCTTGATCATATGATAAAAACCCACTAAATCCATAATCTATAACTTCAATAACATCAAGAACATACATACTTACTTGGGAAGATCATGGCTAAGGAAGGCCATAAACTTCAAGACTTGATCATCTTCTTTTCTAAGCCATCACTACAATCTTTTCCCTCCCATTTATTTCTCTAAAACCGGCCTTCCATACTCAAGACTAATGAAGAGAAAACTAGAACCTCCTGGATAAATAATTGACTAGGCACAAGTTTGGTCAAAGGCAAGAATGGCCCCTCAAGTTCTATTCCTTCTAATATGGCCACAACTAACTCATAACATACTTACCACATTGGCAACTTAGGTCCCTTTAGTTATACCTCATATTTACATTACCACTTTAGTCATATTTTGACTATTAGGTTTGACCACAACTCAACATTCGTTGACTGGCCAATCACGTAAGGTCTTAATCCATTTTCATCTAGGGTGGGGTCCAAGTACCCGGGAAACGGGTCTAATTAGATTTCAATTTTTAATTGCTAGTATTGGAATGTTAAATCTTTAAAAATCTCTTATCTCTTTGTGTTTGTGTAAAGTCTTGTATGGATTATTACTGTTATTCAAGTCAATAAGAGTTTCTGCTGTTAAGTATAATTAGTACTGCTAGGTATACTTAGAACTGCTAGTTAATGCTGCTAATTATGCTTAAATATGCTAAGTATAATTAGAGGTTATGATTGTTGTGAAATGTTATTGCTTGTGTTTTTGTGGTTTTTGGACCAATCTTTTGTAGGATAAGCTAAGAAAAGTGTTGGAGTGCTGATAAATAGGCTTATTGGAGTGGAAACTGGGTTTATGCTTCCAGGTAAAAGTTAATGCTGCCAAGCTTAACTTAATGCTGCTAGGTTTTTGCTGCTAAGTTTGAGAGTGCAGGGTACTGTTTTAGAACTTCTAACGATTACGGGTTTATATCCTTCAATCATTCACACAAGTGTTTTTATCCGATCAAAAACTCTCTCAAACGAAACCCTTACATAATTTTATCATCTAATTGCAAAATCAAACAAATCCCAACATGATTTTTCAAAAACACACAATGACGAACCTAACTTTTGCCGACTCACACAATATGATTGCATTCTTGCAAAAACCTAAAGAGTCTGAAGGTTTTACTGAAATCATTGATTTTCTTAATGCAACCCATATAAAGTATGCATTAACAGTAAACCCTACTATATATATTTCCCAAATTAAACAGTTTTGGTCTACTACAAAGGTAAAAACTATTAATGGGGAAGCACAGATCCATGCCCTTGTTGATGGGCAGGAGATACTCATTACTGAAGCATCTGTTAGGAGAGTTTTTCACCTAGCAAATACTATGGGAATTGAGTGTCTCACAAACTCTGGTATTTTTGAAAACCTTACACTGATGGGGTATATAAGGAAAAATGATTCTTTAAAAATTTTAAAAATCCTACTTTTCCCCACAGTGGAAATTCTCAATCCACTCTATCTTGCAGTGTCTTAGTCCAAAGACAACTGGTTGGAATGAATTTAGCAGCAATATGGCTTCTGTCATTATCTGCTTGGCTAAAAATCAAAAATTCTATTTTTCAAAATTAATTTTTGATAGTGTGGTTAAGGGCTTGGATAGTTCATCAAATAAAATTTTCTTATGTCCAAGGTTTTTACAACTACTTATGGATAGACAGTTTTCTGAAAAGAAAACTCACAAAAAGGTTTAAGAGGCTCCCTTTCATACTAGTAATTTTTTTGCTAACATGAAGAGAGAGGGAAAAGATTTTTCGGGCATAGTAACACCATTGTTTCAAACAATGTTGGAACTAGGTCAAAATCAGGGTGAAGGTTCAGGAACTCCCACTGTAACCCAACACACACCCACCTTTTTATCCATTTCCTCAATAATGCAAAAGACCTATCAACATAGAAAAACCCAATAGGGCACTCAGCTACCTCAGGATAGTGCTGGTATGGATCCAGATGAGGCTACCCATGAGGAGAAGGGAGGTAGTTTAGAAAGGGATGCCACTACTGCTGCTAGCTTATAAGCAGACCACGTCAGTGGTAACATCAATAAGACCCAATCTAAGGCAACATATACTAAATCAAGTTCCTATGAAACTGACTCAAATGATGGAATCCCCAGGTGCCAAGAAACCAAGGGGCACAAGTGCTCAACCTAGGGTTGAGACTGTGTCTAACATTCCCAGTGATCCACCTCTCGGGATAGGTAACACAATCCGAAGTGGTGAGGGTAGTATGGAACTTTTGAAGGAATTGATGGAAACTTGTACCAATTTACAATCACAGGTCCTTGCCCTGCAGACTCTTACTAACTCACAACAGAAGGAGATTACACATCTGAAGCAGAGAGTTAAGCAGCTTGAAAAGGGAAAGAGGGGAAAGACTCATAAGCTTAAAAGAATACACAAAATTGGTTCAGCATTCAGGGTGGAATCCTCTGCCAGTGAAGCTAGTTTGGGGGAGGATGCTCCCAAACAGGGGAGGAATGCAAGCAAAGCTTCAGGGGAGGATCAAGAAATGATTGATGTGGATACAGGGGTAGAGGATGTACATGATGCTGGTATTACTCTTGTAGGTGTTGAAGATATTGTGGAAGAAGAGGTTGATGCTGGTGATGAGTTTGTGGTTCAAGACAAACTGGGTAATCTGCCTGCTATTGATGCTGAAGTGATTGAGGAGACAGTTAAAACTGCTGAGCTTAATGTGGATAAGTTGGTTGAAGTGGAAAAGTTGATGGTTAATGATGCTGATGATAATGCTGCTAGTATTGGAGTTTCTGCTGCTAGTGACAAAGTTACTGCTGCTGAAGCAGAAGTTAATGCTGCTAGTGGAAATGTTACTGCTGCTGCAAGTTCTGATGATCATCTAACAACTTTGGCTCAAGCCCTTACAGCTTTGAAGAAACCACCAGTCAAAGGGGTTGTCATTAGAGAACCATCCACAACATCAACAACAACAAAAACAACAATAACTTCAACACAATCAAAAGATAAGGGAAAAGGCATCATGGTTGAACTTGAAAAGCCTCTTTCAAGGAAGAAGCAACTGCTCTTGGATGCAGAGATAGCAGAAAGAGATCAAATAGAGTATGATGCTGAGAATGAAAGAATATTGGCTAAAAGAGCTCAAAGAGCTCAAAGAGAGGAAGAAGCCAGTATTGCACTTGTTAAAGAACTTCAAGAGTGGGATGATGAGAGAGCTCACTGTGATGCTGATTGGGAGCTAGCTCAGAAACTTATGCAAGAAGAGCAAGCATCACTCACAATTAAATAAAGGTCTAAGATGATGGCTCAGTTTGTTGAGAAAAGAAGAAAATTTTATGCAGCACAGAGGGCTCAAGCTAAAAGAAATAAACCACCTACCAAAGCTCAAATAAGGAAGTACATGTGCACATATTTGAAGAATATGGACAAATGGAACCTCAATGTCTTAAACCATTTTGATGATGGAAAGATTGAAGAACTATATGAGCTTGTCAAGAGGAAAACTGATAGGTTTGTGCCCATGGATACTGAAGTGGTGGGGAGTAGTGTGAAGAGAGCAGGTGATGAACTAGAGGCTAAGAGCCGTAAGAAGCAAAAACCTAATGAGCAAGCAGAGCAAGAGCAAGAGCAAGCAGAACAAGAAGAGGTTGAAAGAGAAAAAGCTCAACTACAACAGTTGGTGGAAATCAAATCAGATAAAAAGGAAGAAGCTATTGAAGTTGAACCTTTGGCTACAAAGTACTGCATCATTGGTTGAAAAGTTGGCTATCAAGGAAAGAAGTCTTGGTATGAGCTAATGAGAGTTGGTGGAAAGTCTCAAAAGTTTGTCTCTTTTTCACAGATTCTCAAAAGCATTGACAGAGTAGACCTAGAGACTCTATGGAAGCTAGTTAAGGCTAAGTATGGATATACAAGGCCAGAAGATATCATGGATAGATTTCTTTCAGGTTATCTTAAGGATATTTTTGAACCAAATAGTGAAGATGAAGTCTGGGGAAAACAATATGGACACAATGTTCATGTGTTATTCTGGAGGCTTTATCATGCTTTTGGGGTTCATACTGTGGCTTTGGGTGGAGTTCAAATATACATGTTAGTTGAAAAAGATTACCCTTTGAATCCATCTGTAGTTGGTCAGATGCTGGATCCATCTAAAGTTAGACTTCAAATAGATAAGTGGGATGAAATAACCTATCAGCTACTTAAGAAGATGGAAAGGATTCTCAAGCCAAAAGAAAAGAAAAAGAAATAAGGTGTTTGGAAGCATCCTCCTGCTGATGGTTCAAGCTTTGATTGAAACTTGATGATTTTAGGATAAAATATCAAGCTTCTAAAAGTTGCTGATGCTCATGTGATTAAGACTGCTCAGGTATTACAAAGAAAATGCTCCAAGTCATTAATGCTGCTAATACAAGTTTTACTACTGCTGGTGATGCTGAAGAACTTCAAGAAAATACACTAAGTAGTTAGTGCTGCCAGACTAAAAGTTAATGCTGCTAGTTCAGAATTACAACTGCTGAAGGATTACTGCTGCTAGAGTTAGAGTTAAGACTATTAGTCTATATTGAGTGTTTAGTTAATACTGCTTATGAGATAAACTTGCATAGTCAGTTAGATAATTATAGAAAAGATTCATTATAGATTTATCTTGTATAGAAAGTTATTGTAAGCCGACTAGGACTCCTTAGTCTATAAAAGGAGGCCCTAGGGCATTGAGATAGATACGTGTTTTTCAAATAGCTTCAAGGTTGTAAACCTTAATACTAGGAGAGTATTCGTATTATTCATCAATAATATTGAAGCATTTTGTTTATTTAATTGTGTTCTTAGTTTACTGTTACATTGATACAAAGTTCTTCTTAATATCAAGTACTAGATTCCGCATAGTATTTGATAAGCTCAAACACAGTTTCTATTCTAGTTATTTTGGATTTATCTAAGATAACTTAATCTTTACAAGCTAAGGGATTTGATCAAGTATATAAACTGGGATCAACAGGGTTTTCATTGTCTAACATGGTATCGGAGTGGGTCTGATCTTCAGATCTAAGTGGCTACGTTGAGCCGCATCCCCTAAGCCGCCCCGTCAAGTATATAAACCCTTATCGCCACCCTTTATCCGTTGTAAAAAAAAATTCAGTTTTTGGCTAAAACTCTAGCTACTTGCTTATTGTTTTGGCCGTAACTTTCTAACTGCTATTTGTTAACAGACGCGGTCAGCGTTATTCTCTTCGTTTTTCAATTATGCACAAAACTCAACTTGAATAACCTCCTATGGCCTTCGGACCCGTCGTCATGCGCCGTCGGAATTTGACTGCCAGAAAAAAGTTTATTCTTTGCTTTTATTAATGTGACTTTGCTTTGCTGTTGCTGCATGATGAAAAATTAATTTTCGTTTGTTGTCGGATGTCGTCATCAAAATTAATTATTTGCTTTACTGCTTTTCCTTTGTTACCACTTTAGTTTGCTTTTGCTTTTGCATATGAAGATTTGTCTCCGTTTGCTGTCGAACGTCGTTATCAACAAAACTTTTATTGCTTTAATGTTTATTTAGTTCTCTCATCCAATTCGATCTTTCGCAATATAGCTGCTCGGACTGCTGGGGTAAGGGGGTATTAGTGGATAGATATGGCTCAAGCCCGGTTGTGGGTTTGAATCCATTAGGGTTTCATTATATCATATCTACTCTATATATCCTTTTTAATAGTACGGTATACTTATGGGATTTTCATTGTCTATCAGATAATGGATGTGAAGACTTTGAAATATGTATGATCAATGGCTCGGTATACACGCTTGACAAGTTGTATCTATACCAGGAGATCTAGAGCACCCTCGCGATTCACCAGGGTAACATGTGACTCATATCCAGTTGCTAGAGATATATATTTGTGTAACAAAGAGTAATATACATTCTTTGATTCAGTTTTACATTGTCATTTTACAATGAAATCATAATAAAGCATGCTAAGCTCTTAAACTATGAAATTGTGTAAATGTTACTACATAAAATTTTTGGGATGAGAATACTGCAATAAAATTTGTCTAAGAAAGATACATGTGTGAAATAGGTCTAGTGAAGGTTGATAATTAAGAACTTCATTTTATATGAGTAAAAAAGAAAGAAAAACAAACAGAAACAATGTTTGATTTTTTAATAAAATCACTTAATACCTCTAAATGTTTTATAAATCTGAATCATTAAGAGTTTTTGATAATAAAGAGTGTTTTTTTCCCTTCGTTTAAATGCGTTAAGAGGTCTAAACTATTTTCCAACAAGACTTGAAAGATAATCTTACTACTTCTTAATGATATATAAACTATTTTTTTGTATTCTAATCATTTAGAAGTTTGAAAAAACAAACAAAAATCATGTAATTCATGTTCATAGTTTCCATCATAGATTTAGTTTCAGATGTGCGAATTAAATTCTGACTCGAAGCCTCTTAACAAACAAACAACATCTTAATTTGATGTACTACTTGGTAAAGCTGTAAAAACCCATAATCTAACTCACACAAAATCCTTTATTACCAAAAATTAACCAAATTACAACTTGATCTCAATAAGAAAACAATCCAGAACAACCAACTAACCTCAATCAGTTAAACCACAAATCAACCACAAAGAGTACTCCAGCTACTCTGTCGTACTCCTAATATTGATGAGGCGAAAAGTGTACCGCTTTTAAGGGGTCATTTAAGCCCTAAATCGTATTTATTTAATCAAATATTGCTCTAAATCGTTCCTTTTGTCATTTTAGGTACTTTTGAGGAGAAATCTGGAAAAGGAGGCATTTTGGACGTTTTTGGAGCATTAAAGTGAAGAATACGACAAAGTCTCAAAATCGGCTGAAATTTACCTTTGACGGCGTCAGAATCATCTCTTGACGGCGTCATGCCTTGGCAAGAAAAGTGGGATGTGAAATTTACTCATGACGGGCCAGTGAGTTAGCATGATAATTCTGACGGCGTCACGCTTTAACTAAATCAAGGGCGTCACGGCTTAAATCATAAGGGGACGGCGTCACGTTCAAGGTTCGACGGCGTCAAGCCTTGATAGGCCAGAATGGATTTTTGAAGAGCTAAAGAGGGACGGCGTCAAGAAGGTCACCCGGGAACCCTAAAAGCGGCGAGGTGACGGCGTCACAATGCATAAGGTGACGCCGTCAGATCCAAAAATCTATATATAGTTTTCTAATTTTTTGTCATTAAGGGAGAGCTTAGTGTGTGGAATTTTAGGATAAAACCCTAAGACGATTTTAGCTACTTTTTCAGGGCTTCTTGCCTTGAGATCTTCCATGTTTCATTGAAAGATAAGTTATCAATCAATCATTCAATATGTCTATGTGTTGTTTGATTCTATCTTATGCTTGTCTTTTGTTTAACATGTTAGGCTAATTTTATCTTGTGTTTGCTTAGATCTAATGAAACTTAGCTATTGATTATTGGTTGTTAGTGTGTTGTTAGTTGTATTGGATGATTGTTTATCTATGTTAGGCTTAAGAAAACTGGCTAACTTCCTATTCGGTAACTTGCTTGAACGTCTTAAGAAACATGAACCAAACGCGTACTAACGGTTTTTATGGTTGTATTTAATGCACAAGCGAATTCTAGTGATCCCATGTTAGGAGCTTCCTAGCCGGCTCGACATAGGAGTGAAGTAGGAGCTTGTAGAGTTGGGGAAGTAAGTACGCCACCCCACGAATGGTATTAAGGAATACACCCGTCATCCACGCGACTAATACACACTAATTAACCGGTAAAAGATAGTTAGGGAGTAAGGAAATCTAAGTAAACACATTTCTCTACACATAAGTTTCTCACCACTTTTCATTTTTGTTATTTTATTTTAATTGCATTTGTAGTAATTTTGGGTTAGTTGACTAGCAACTAATTCCGCCCACTCCTTCAAACCCGAGATTTTACTTGCTTTCATAAAATTATAAAAACATAAAAAGAATCTTCCTCAACCCTTAGACCTAATTAGAGTAGCCTTTCATACCTAACGAACACTATTCCCTGTGGAGAACGATCAATCCCCCCGTACTTACCACTACACTATACTACATCGGTCAGGTACACTGCCTGGTGGGGTTGTAAGCCTCTTGGGATCCCTCGAGAGGTAAAACCTGTTGTAAGGTTACAAAACCACGCACATCAAGTTTTTGGCGCCGCTGCCGGGGAATAGTTATTGTTTAGGTTGAATTTTTATTTTATAGGTCTACTCACTAGATTCCTTTCTAGTGAGATTTTTTATTTTATTTTTTTTTAGGTTTTCTTTAGTCTATCTATTTTTCTTTGTGTGTTTGTTCGTAATTTCCATTGACTCTTCCGTTCACCATTATGGAGTACGCGAATCCACCATACCACCAACCACAAAGGCCATTCTACCCTATTGACATCTCGAATTTCAAACAATATCGAGATGAACCCATATATGATGCATGGACTCGTTTTAGAAATTTACTCCGAAAATTCCCTCATCATAGTTTCGCTTTAGCATCCCTAACCCGAACCTTTTACTATCGTGTTGGCCAATATGACCAAATGCGCATTGAGGATTTTGCCAATGGGGACTTTAGGGAATTAAGTGCTGAAGAAGCATGGGATGCCATAGAAGATTGTGCCCAATATTATTATAGGGTAGACAACCCAACAAACGTTAGTACAAGTCAATTGAATATAAATTTCCTGGATCATGAAACAAGTTTGTTTGGGGATGAATACATTAGTGTTGAGATACCTAAGTGGTTGTCATGTAATGCCATAGTACAAAACGAACACATAGGTGACCTTGATGTGATGGAGGATTTAGCCGAGCATGATCACATTGATCAAAAAGACCTAGGTTTTATGATCGATGACGATGAATCTCAAGAAACACATGATGAATCTTTTGGGCAATTTGAATATAGCAGTCAGAATATTGAGGATGATCCTTATGATTCGGACATTGAAGTTGAGATGCCTAGAGAAGCACTTGAGATACTTGGTAAAATGTTAGGGTTAGATCCTACTAAAACACATGATGAGGATATAGGTAATCTTGACATAAGGAATGATGAGGTAAGTAACATAAGCCCACCAAGTACCCCACAAGTCATACCATCATTTGAGGCATACACACCACCGGTGACTTACCCGGAAGAAGTAGAAGAGACTATAGGAACCCCAATAGAAGTAGAACCTTTCGAAGAAACAAAACTAGAAGAAATAGGTTTGAATACTTGTAGTCATAACCTTACTTTTAGTTCTATGGAAGTTCCTAGTTTTGATGAACCGGAGCCTAAACCAAAACCGTTACCTAATCTTCCATCCTTAGATGTGAACTTAGGAATTGAATTAGTTCCCGATCCACCCATCAAACCATATAGTCCGGGTAGTTTTATGTTGAAAGTAGTAGACTCTAAACCTTGTAGAGAGGAAGCCAATATAGGAGTGAAACATGACCTTACATACTTACATCACCCATTCATGATTGATCACAAGAAACATTATGGGTTTAAACCGGGTTTATTAGGTCAAGATGGATTCCCAACTAGGAGTCTCTCGAAGTTGATAGAAGATGATCCCTTTTTAGGAGGAAACTCAAAATCACCCATTGACCAAAGTGAACTAGGAAAGGTTATGATGAAAGGAGCACACCCCTTTGAGTGTATAACTCATCCACCACTCTTTCCTCACGCGGCATACTCTTACCGAGCTGGTGTGTATCGCTACTATCACCCGCACTTAACCCTAAGTGTAGGGAAAACCTCCCCTATTTTCGTTAAATAAGGGTAGAGTCAGGCTCGTGACTCGAACAAAAACAAGCGCTTCTTAGGAGGCAGCCCATGCTTTATTTGCTTTGTGTGTTTATTTATTTGTTTGTTTGTTTTATTTGTTTCGTATGTGTGTTTAATTTTTATTCTTATTGATTCATGTTCAAAACTAAAATTGTGAAAATGCTTTATGTTGTTTTTAACTTCGTCTTAACTACATATAAAGGTATTTTGCAAAAGTTAAGTGTAAGGGAAATCTAAATCGGTTTATTAGAACACATATGAACATGAACCGTAATAATAATAAATTAGCATACATATTAGTATTTGTTTGAGTCAAATGCTTGTATCGAGTCATAATGATGTTTTGCAGGATTTCCAGGAAGTAAGGTAAAGGTTTTTCCAGAAATTTTCCGGAAACTTAAAATGAAAATTTTTGTCAGGTCATTTCTGACGGCGTCAGGAGTTATAACCTGACGGCGTCAGATTTAATTTCCAGAAATTTTTGAAAGTTTTGTTTTCATAAAAAGTTTTTATTAAATCTCCAACTTATAATCTCCAGGAATCTGCAAAATTATCATTCCACAAGCATTATATCCTTATATATAGATTTTATCCCGCCGATGTTATGCAGGTTTTCGTGTTTGTTTTCTCAGGTTAACAGGTTATTTTGGACAAGGAAATGTTTATGGAATCAAGCTTATGGCGATGCATTAGTCATGGAGCTTCAACATTCTCTTTGGAGGAAGATTTAACCGTGTAATTTCACTATCCAACGAGCGAATCAGGGGAGTATTTGATTTCATTCTTTTACTTTATGCTTTTACATCTTGTTATTTGAACATTGGGGACAATGTTCATCTTAAGTGTAAGGGGAGGGTAAAAGTACGATTAGAGAATGCTATTACGCTTGATTTTTGTTTGTTTAATAGTAGATGTGTAATAAAACTGAGAGAAATACTTGTTAAGGTAATTTTAGTGCCAAATTTAAAATTTTTTACAACATATAGGAGTGAAACTTTGATCTTAATGAGCGTCTCACGGATAGGAGTTATATAACTAGCACAAAAACCGTACCACTAAAAAATTCTCCACCCCCAAATATGTGAGGTTCGCCCCTAGAATTGGTAGGAAAAGCATTTATGCTATGATGTGTGTACCGGTAGCACTTAAATTCTAGAACTTGCGTTAGGACCATTCCAAGGCCACAAGTGAGACTACATTCGTGTAGTTAGATTTACTACATGATAAGAGGCATTAGGATTAACCCATTGTTTTACACCTGTGTTTTTGTTATAATTACGTTGGCTACATTGGTCAAGTAATTCTCCCACACCCTTTGCGTTGTACTCATTTTTAGTACACGATACCCCTAGTACACCCCTCAGAGCCTATCTTTTCATTTCGACCTTTAAGCATTTTACTTAAAGGAAGAATTTGTTACACCCCACTAAAATGTACACCCAAATCGCCTTAGCCTACCTTGTATGCACTCATCTTTAGTGCATTATTGTTACAACATTTGTTTAAACCCAAGTTAATTATCTAGTTGATTACATGGTTGCTAAGTCGAGTCATATCCTTGTACATATTATTTTGGGACGATTGGGACTCATGGGTAAAGTACTAGTGTAATGGAGTAATGGGGAAGAACATCATTTATTACCCCCATGTGTGCTAAATGTTTTAAAAGTACTCCAAGTGTTTTAATTATCTTAATTCGAGTCATTAGAATAGTTATTTGTAAAGTTATGTAAAAGTTCAAGTGTAAGGGGGATGCAATGCCCCTATGATGTATTATTTTGGATGGTAGGGCAAGAGTGTATGTAAAAAAAAAAAAAAAAAAAAAAAAAAAAAAAAAAAAAAAAAAATCAAGAAAAACACAAAAAAAATGAGAAAATGAAAAATAGAAAAAACATACGGACTACCATCCCGTTTTATTTTATGTTTATTTTATATTTTTGTTATTTTGTTATTTCGTTTTTAGCTTAAGATCGAGTCGAGTCTTGGCTTAGCAACATTGTATAGTACATGTAATTGATCAAGATCTTTAACTAGCCACCAGTAAAATATCCCGTATCCAACAAAACCGTGTTTTCCTTTTCCCTACACCTAACGTTATAACCCATTTAAAAGCCCTCTTTGATAGTTTATCTTAGGTGCTTACGCCTAGTGGAGGAGGTTTTCGATCCTTTCCCAAGCCTATGGTAATCTATTTGCTATGACAGGTAGTGAGAGATATTTTCCGTTTTCATTTATGAGATTTATTTTGATGACACTTGAGAGATGTGAGTATCTAAACACTGCTTGTGAGGTGCTAGTTTGTAATCTCCGTGCTTATTATGATTGAAGTGGAACGATTATTTGTTGTAATTACTCTTATGTTTGCATTAAATGACCCCTAACTTGTATTTTGATTAGAATAAAAGCGCATTTGCTTGAGGACAAGCAAATCTCAAGTGTAAGGGTATTTGATGAGGCGAAAAGTGTACCGCTTTTAAGGGGTCATTTAAGCCCTAAATCGTATTTATTTAATCAAATATTGCTCTAAATCGTTCCTTTTGTCATTTTAGGTACTTTTGAGGAGAAATCTGGAAAAGGAGGCATTTTGGACGTTTTTGGAGCATTAAAGTGAAGAATACGACAAAGTCTCAAAATCGGCTGAAATTTACCTTTGACGGCGTCAGAATCATCTCTTGACGGCGTCATGCCTTGGCAAGAAAAGTTGGATGTGAAATTTACTCATGACGGGCCAGTGAGTTAGCATGAGAATTCTGACGGCGTCACGCTTTAACTAAATCAAGGGCGTCACGGCTTAAATCATAAGGGGACGGCGTCACGTTCAAGGTTCGACGGCGTCAAGCCTTGATAGGCCAGAATGGATTTTTGAAGAGCTAAAGAGGGACGGCGTCAAGAAGGTCACCCGGGAACCCTAAAAGCGGCGAGGTGACGGCGTCACAATGCATAAGGTGACGCCGTCAGATCCAAAAATCTATATATAGTTTTCTAATTTTTTTGTCATTAAGGGAGAGCTTAGTGTGTGGAATTTTAGGATAAAACCCTAAGACGATTTTAGCTACTTTTTCAGGGCTTCTTGCCTTGAGATCTTCCATGTTTCATTGAAAGATAAGTTATCAATCAATCATTCAATATGTCTATGTGTTGTTTGATTCTATCTTATGCTTGTCTTTTGTTTAACATGTTAGGCTAATTTTATCTTGTGTTTGCTTAGATCTAATGAAACTTAGCTATTGATTATTGGTTGTTAGTGTGTTGTTAGTTGTATTGGATGATTGTTTATCTATGTTAGGCTTAAGAAAACTGGCTAACTTCCTATTCGGTAACTTGCTTGAACGTCTTAAGAAACATGAACCAAACGCGTACTAACGGTTTTTTATGGTTGTATTTAATGCACAAGCGAATTCTAGTGATCCCATGTTAGGAGCTTCCTAGCCGGCTCGACATAGGAGTGAAGTAGGAGCTTGTAGAGTTGGGGAAGTAAGTACGCCACCCCACGAATGGTATTAAGGAATACACCCGTCATCCACGCGACTAATACACACTAATTAACCGGTAAAAGATAGTTAGGGAGTAAGGAAATCTAAGTAAACACATTTCTCTACACATAAGTTTCTCACCACTTTTCATTTTTGTTATTTTATTTTAATTGCATTTGTAGTAATTTTGGGTTAGTTGACTAGCAACTAATTCCGCCCACTCCTTCAAACCCGAGATTTTACTTGCTTTCATAAAATTATAAAAACATAAAAAGAATCTTCCTCAACCCTTAGACCTAATTAGAGTAGCCTTTCATACCTAACGAACACTATTCCCTGTGGAGAACGATCAATCCCCCCGTACTTACCACTACACTATACTACATCGGTCAGGTACACTGCCTGGTGGGGTTGTAAGCCTCTTGGGATCCCTCGAGAGGTAAAACCTGTTGTAAGGTTACAAAACCACGCTACTCTGTCGTACTCCTAATATCTATTTGATATTAGTTCTATTACAAGTGAAACAAAGACTAAACAGATCAAGATGATCAAATAACTAGGGTTACAAACTTTGAGAGAATGAGAGAATATGTATGAGAGTTTTGATAGCATAATTGAGGATACAACCAAAAGATTTGGCTTATATACTCCAACTCTTGAACTTTAGCATATTGCACAAAAAGGTCTTTGGAGAAATTGCAGTCCAGTCCCTCTGTGCTTTCCTTTTATTTCTTTTTCCTCTTGTCTTCCAAAATATGTTCAAATTGTGCACAGACAACAAAACCAAGAATAGAACAATTACAATATTAGTCCCTTAAAGTTTATAACCAGCTTTGAGTTACCATTTTAACATCCCCCTTAACTCCAACCTAGAACATATCAAACATTCCCAGTTGTGAAACAAGTTTTTGATGTTGAACTTTATCAAGTCCATTACTAAAAATATCAGCAGTTTGATCTACTGAACCAATTTTGTTAGTTTTAGTTACCCTAAAAAAATTTATCTCTCACAAAATGCAGATCAATCTCTAAATGCTTAGTTCTTTCATGAAAAAGTGGTTATACCCAGATTTTGTTCAAAATGCAGATCAGTTTTAGTTAAATTAGTTTACCAATTAATTTTTGGTACTCAGTGATGTTGTCAAGAACAGGATCATTAGCAGTTGGTTCAATGGTTATACCCAGATTTTGTTCAAAAGGAAAAACAAAAGGTTTACTAGCTAGTAAACCAAATTTAGACAAAATATCTAAGCAATACTTCGTTTGGGATAAACATAAACCTTCCTTAGTTTCAAGAAATTCAATTCCTATAAAATATTTCAACTTACCCAAATCCTTGATCTAAAACTTAGTTTTTAAAAATTTTGAAATTTTCAATCTCCTTAATGTTATTACTAGTTATGATAATATCATCAACATAGATCAACAAAGCAATAAAACTTCTAGAGTCATTTTTAGTGAACAAAATATAATCACCCATTCTGCTTTGTTTAAAACCATTTTCAAGTAAAACTTGTGTAAGCTTGGAATTCCATTGTCTTGGATTCATCTTTAACCCATATAAATATTTTTTAAGTCTACAAACCCTTTTATCATTAACATTAAAGTACCTTTCAGGTAGTGTCATATAAACTTCCTCGTCAAGATCACCATAAAGAAAAACATTGTTAATATCAAGTTGAAAAATAGTCCAGTTTTGTTGAACAACCAAGTTAATCAAACATCTAATTGTAAAAATTTTGACCACTGGTGAAAAAGTCTCATCAAATTCTACTCCTTCTTTTTTTATTATTATTATAACCTTTAGCTACTAACCTAGCCTTATATCTGTCAATTTCACCACCGGACTTATATTTTATCTTAAAACCCATTTTGACCCAATAGCTTTTCTATCACTGGGTAGATTAGTAATCTCAAAAGTATCATTTCTATATAAAGCATCCATCTCATTATTTATTGCCTCAATCCATTGCTTCTACTTACAAGTCTCCCAATATTTTTTTGTTCAAAACTTTTATTTAACTCAGTTACAAAACACAGATTACAAGTTTTAAGTTTTGCATAATTGACAAATTTTTCAAGACCAAACTTAAGTTCAGACTCAATAATATAATCATTATATTTTCTAGGTAAAACTGAAGACCTTTCAGATCTTGTTGGGAATTAAAGCTTCTTGAATTGCTGCTGCTCTAAGATGTTATGACTGCTCAGGTATTTCAAGAAAATTGTTCTAAGACATTCCTGCTACTGGTTAAAGAGTTAAGACTGCTAGTTGAAGTTAAGATTGCTAGAGTACATTATAACTGTTGGAAGACTTCAAGGAAAATACTCTAAGTGGTTAATGCTGCTAGAAGAAAACTTAGTGCTGATAGTACTAAGTTACAACTGCTGAAGAGTTAATGCTGCCAGAGTAAAGATTAGTACTGTTGGTGGTTTATTAGTGCTGCTTTTGTGATTAAGTCGGTTTGTTTGTATGATAAGTATAGTAATACCTTGTAATACGTTTAGATAAATATAGAAAAGATTTATCTTGAAGAGAAAGTTATTGTAAGCCGACTTGGACTTCTTAGTCTATAAAAAGAGGTCCCAGGGCATAGAGTTAGATATGAGTTTACGTATTTTTCATATAGCTTCAAGGTTTTAAACCCTAATACTAGGAGAATATTCGTATTATTTGCTTAATAATATTGAGGTTGTTATTGTTTAATAATATTATGTTCTTGTGTTTACTGTTTTATTTAACATTCTTCTTAATATTGAATACTAGATTCCGCATAGTATTTGATTAATTCAAGACAGTTTCTACATAAGTTGTTTTAGATTTATCTAAGATAACATAACCTTTACAAGCAAAGGGAATACGATCAAGTACATAACTGGGATCAACAGATCTTCAAAAAGTCTGATTCTAATTAGGTTGACTCTGAATATTTTGGAAAACTTTTTCAGTTTGGAAACCTTGTTCAGTATATGTGTTTAAACCAACATCATCTATACCCTCAGAGTTAATGAATTGACCCTCTTGTGTTGCATCCATCTCATTTTCTTTGGTAGACCCATTGGAACCTTGAGGATGCCCCAAATCATCCTCATTATGGTTAATAGTTAGACTGCCAGAAAGGGACGAGTTGCTACCATCACCAAGAGGGGTAGCATTGTTATTATAATTATCATTGGGTATGTCAAGGTTCTCATATACAACTTCATTAAATAAGTTTACATGATCCAAACCTTGATCATCACTATTATCCACATAAACTTGTTTAGTCTTAAAAGGAAACACAGTTTCAAAAAAGTTGACATCTCTAGAAAATAAAATTTGTTTTCTTTCAAGACTATACAATTTATACCCTTTTTTAAAAGAAGAATATCCAACCAAAACATATTTTTTGTTCTGCTACTAAATTTATCATTATTATTAAGAACAATGGCAAAACAAAGACAACTAAAAGGCCTCAAATGATTTAATGAACATTTTTTTTTAAAAAAAATCAGATTGTAAGGATATTTCCCATTCAACACTAAAGAAGGCAACATGTTAATCAAATAGCAGGCAGTAAGAATGCATTAAGACTACAAATTTAGAGGAATTCCCCCATAAACAGAAGGGATCTGGCAACATTTAGCAAATGCATGTGTTTCCTCTCCAGTATCCTATTCTGATATGGGGTATAAGCATAAGATATTTGATGTAGTATGCCATTGTCAACACAAAATTCAGAATACCTTTTATTAACAAATTCAGTACCATTATCATTTCTAAAAACTTTAACAGTTTTCTTAAATTGATTCTTAATCAGATTATAAAAGGCATAAACATAATCCAACACCTCATCTTCGGACTTAATTAAATAAATCCACACAACCCTGGTAAAATCATCAACAATGGTTAAAAAAATATCTAAACCCATCCTTAGTAACAACTCTATAACGCCCCAAAAGGTCAAGGTGAACAAGTTCAGCAATTATAAAAGACCTATGCTCACTTAAAGGAAAAGGTTCCCTGGTTTGCTTAGCTTTTTGACATATTTCACAAAAAGAAACATCATTATTATTTTCAAAAATAATGTCATTTTTAAAAACAATTAAGACTTGGTCTGAGGGATGACCAAGTCTGCAATACCAAAGATGTTTAGATAGACAAGAAAAAAAGACCTTTTTAATTATTTAAAAAAAATTACCTTAATTTTTATCAAAATAATAAAGTCCATCAGATTGTCTACTAATCCCCTAAAGTTTCACATCCCTCAAATACTGAGATAGAACATACCATTTTGATTCATCAAAAGCAACAATAAGTTTGTTGTCTATAGCCACTTTATGAATAGACATAAGACTTACAGAATACTCTTGGACAACCAACACATCATCCAGAGTAAAACACTCAGTGAGAATTAAGTTTCCTACCTTTGTAATAAAAGCTTCTATTCCAGTAGGATGAGAAACTTTTATTTTAAGGTAAGAAATGTCAATTACATTCACTAAGTCGTTATCAGTGTATGTTATATGTTGATTGTGAGAGGATCTAAACACACGTGACTTGCGTTGAGGATACTTTGAGTGTATATCAAATAGTATGCGGAATCTACTACTTGATACTTAGAAGATTTTATTGATGTAACAGTAATTGTATGAACAGTTTATATGAACAAAGAATATCACCAAACGCTTCAATGTTAGGTTTTGTGTTTAAATATTAATATATACATGTCCGGTTTCGAACCCGAGGCTCGGGATTGCACACATTAGCGTGAAAGTTTCAATGATGAATAATTAAATAATTATATATTTCATGTATTTATTTATTTATTCATTTCACCAATTAAAACACTTAACGACGGTTAGTACTTAACGGGAGTTTTAACTAACGACCGTTAAAGGACTAGTTTTGCAAAAGAGGAAAGAAGGATCTAGAATCCTTGTGGAAGTATGGAAGTCGGCTGGAAACCCTTATGGGAAGGGTGGGCCGATCGATTGGCTTGGAGGGGAAGCAAAGGAGACACTATAAATACAATTCATTGTGTTTTGGTTTTTCCCTAACTTCTTGAATCCCTAACTATAGCCAAACTTCTCTTTCTCTTTCCCTCTTGCTTGTGCTAGTCGACTTTTTCTATTCCCACTCGGGAATTCGGCTTGAGCTAATAGCAATTAAGTGTTTGGTTGTTGGTGATCAAGAAACTAGCTTTTCTCATTGAAACGCTATAATTACGTGTGTACAAGAACGAGTGACAAGCTTCCTTTAGCTTGTGATCTTGGTGTGATTGATCCATACATAAATCCTATTAGGGTTTATAAATTTGTTCTTGTTCAAGAGATTCCTTGTTCTTGCTAGGAATCAAAAGGTACGTGTCTTATTTAATTTAATTAATTACATGTTCTTGTAGATCTATTCCGCTGCGTGCTTTGTGATGTTTATGTGTTTATGATTTTAATAGTTCACATATTCCAACAGTGGTATCAAAGCCAGGTTTAGAACTTGTAATTAATTACTTAAAACCTAAAAATTGGATCTTGTAGAGATTACATGCATTAATTAATAATTAGGGTTTGTTTTTTTTTTAACCCTAATATGGGACGATCCAAGATTAATTAAAAATTAGGGTTTTAATTGTTTTATTAAAACTTGAGAAACCCTAGGATTGCATAAAAAATTTTTAGGAATTAATTAGTAAGTACCGTATGTGATGTTGCTAATTAATTAGATACGTACATAAGATATTGTCATAATAATATGTGTTGCATGATTATGTGAACAATATGGTATCCTTGACAAATCTTGCATATTTGTCATGGAGTGATTTGTATGTTTTGTTTGAATTTGTATGCTACATGTTTTAAATAAATCTAAAATTGGGGAAGACCTCAATATATTAATTAAAAGGTTATGTGCAATGTGGTATCTAACTAACTAAAACTTACGCGGCCAAATTTATTTGGTGCTGTGGTCCATTGGGTACAATGCGCTCGAAAACCAATGGGAGTTTTGTTAGTTACATACATTTAAATTACACATAGAATTAATAATAGGATTTATTGAAAAAGGTTTGCATGTGGCTATATGATATCGTAGATGATCATATATTTGTTATTATGTGTTTATTTATTTTTTGAATTACTTGATCTTTTGTGTTTTATATTATGATGGATTGAAAACTACAAAAGAGGGTAATTTTTCATAATAAAAATAAATAAGACTAATAACTATGAAACCTTTGTAGTAATTTCAATTATTGCCAAGTCTTATGTGCCGACAGTGGTTCGCTTCGCACGGTAATTTGCTCCCAGGCGAGACTAGCAATAATAGATTTACTACATTAATTGTTTTAGCAAGAAAATTATATTCTTTTAGTTGATTGATTGCGACTGTATTAAGTGGTCGAAGCGGCGGACCTAAAATTGACAAACTAAAAAGTGGGTTCTAGTTGGTTCGCATTAAATTGTGACCTTAAAGGGGCACGGTTTTAACCAGCTTCGGCGGCTGTCGTCCCTACGCCCGCCTGTGCGTCAATTTTAGACTTACCAAGTACACCACAACTAATACGAAGCATCTTAAGGCAATGTTGTAATTTATTCAACGCCTCAATTAAAAGATTTGATAATTTGAGCTACGAATGAGTAAATGGTTTTGTTTTGCAAATATATATGATACAAAGATGAATGCATGACATCTTTGTACATATTTTTTGATTTCACACATCAAAATTTATTACCCTATAATTTAAGTTATATGTCACCCAACTACAAAAAGAAACACCTAAGGTTTCATCCTACATCACTAGCAGCCAAAGCTGAATGTTGATGTTCAAAGGGTGGTCATCTAAGGGTAAAATTGAGTACTTTATTGCTAGCAGCCAAAGCTGAATGCAATAAACTGACGTCAATTTACAGTTTCTTAAGTTGGTTAACTTAATTGGGCACTTTCATTACTAGCAGCCAAAGCTGATGTAATGAAACGGCGCCAAGACATAAAGAATTGGGGATGAAACATGCTTACATTTTGCAACTGATGTTGGCAATATAAATGTAAGTCCCAAGATTTCTAGGAATTGCAATTTGACATTGGCAATTGGGTGATCCCGTACCTTATTGAGCACTTTTATTACTAGCAGCCAAAGCTGATGTAATGAAACGGCGTCAATTAGGATCCTAGTTTTCATAGAAAATTAAATGGTTATTATAAACCAATGGGTGTTTAATTTTCTTGAAATGTAAAATTATCGAAAGTACTAACTTTTGAACTTTTTTCTGTAGAAATGGCCCAACCCGGAAACTCGTCAAACATGACTTCCTGTTTCAAGATGATGCTTGAAAAGGAAAAACTGACTGGGACTAAGAATTTTAACGCTTGGTATCGCAATCTAAGGCTTGTTCTTAGGATTGCCAAACGTTATGAATGTCTTACTGAGGTTCTTCAAGAAGCTCCTCCTGCAAACTCTTCTAATGAAATACTTAGAAAGTACAATGAAACCTATGACAGGCACAATGATGCGGCCTGTCTCATGCTATCGGGGATGGATGATCAACTGGTAAAACAGTTTGAGCAATATAGCCCGAAAAACATGATTGATGAACTGACACGTATGTTTCAGAAATCACCAATGGCTGAATTGTATGATATACTTGACAACTTGGGCAAGTGTAAGTAGGATGCCACAACACCCGTAAGTGATCATGCACTTAAAGTGAAAGGTTATCTAGACCAACTAGATGAACTTAATTGTGGGTTTGTGGAAGACGTTAAAGTTGGCCTCATCAACAAATCCCTCAATGAGGAATTATATGGTGATTTTGTGCGCAACTTTAACATGCATTGCAAGGGGAAGACATTTTCTGAATTACATGCAATGCTTATTGAGCATGAGAAGTCCCTCCCAAAGAAAGCTCCTACACCTGCTGTTATGGCAATAAGAGGTGGTAGAGTAGCTAAGCCCGGTAAACCGAAACATGTGAACAAGAAAGGAAAAGGCAAAGCTGACAAGGGCAAGCAGATTGTGACCTATCAGCAAAAGCCGAAGAAGCAGAATCCTACTCCCAAGAAGGATTATCCCAAGAAGGATGCGGCTGCTTGTCACCACTGTAACACTCCTGGACACTGGAAGCGTGACTGTCCATTGTTGCTTGAGGAGTGTCGCAAAAATAAGAATGCCAAGGCTGGGCAGGGCGCCAGCACTTCAGGTATTTTTATGGTTGAATTATTTTCTTTTCCTCGTAAGCAAAATGCCTGGATATATGATACAGGATGTGGTACTCACATTTGTAATACATCGCAGGGGCTTAGAGGAGCAAAGAAGCTGAACTATGGAGAATGCTACTTGTACGTGGGTAATGGAATACGTGCAGCAGTAGAAGCCATAGGGACTTTTGAGCTAGTTTTACCATCTGGTTTAATTTTAGTTTTGAACAATTGTCATTACGCACCTTCTATTGTTAGAGGTGTCGTTTCAGTTTCTTTGTTATTGGATTTGGGTTTTAAGCATACTTTTAATGATAATGGAATTTCTGTTTCTTTAAATTCTGTTTTCTACTTTAATGCTATTTCATTAAATGGTGTGTTTGAAATTGACATGGATAACCATGTATCCAATAAAAATAATTCTATGTATAGCATCGGGAATAAGAGAGTCAAGTCTAACTTGGACTCGTCTTATTTATGGCACTGCCGTCTTGCCCACATAGGCAAAAATCGCATGGAAAAGCTGCAACACGATGGGCTTTTACCTAATATCAATGATGATTCAGTTGATAAATGCGAATCTTGCATATCTGGAAAGATGACAAAGAAACCTTTCCATATTAATATGGAGAAGGCTTCAGATCTACTTGGATTGATACACACGGATGTGTGTGGTCCACTTAGACATGTGTCTAAACGTGGTGCTGTCTACTTCTTGACCTTCACGGATGACTATAGTCGTTATGGTTATGTTTATTTACTTAAACATAAACATGAAGTCTTTGAGACATTCAAGGTCTTTAAAAATGAAGTAGAATTACAACTCGGAAAGAAGATTAAGGCACTTCGATCCGATCGTGGTGGTGAGTACTTAAGCCAAGAGTTTAAGGATTATCTGGGTAAGTGTGGCATTGTGCAACAACTCACTTCTCCGTATACGCCACAACAAAATGGTGTATCTGAAAGGAGAAATCGTACTTTGTTAGATATGGTACGATCCATGTTTAATCTTACAACTCTTCCCTTATCCTTTTGGGATTATGCTCTTGAAACGGCTGTTCACGTGTTAAATAGGATTCCAACTAAGAAGGTTGATAAGACTCCATATGAAGTATGGACTGGAAAAGCTCCCAACTTTTCTTACTTAAAGGTCTGGGGTTGTGAGGCATTTGTTAAACGTGACTCACCTGATAAACTCCAACAAAGATCTGTTAAGTGTATCTTCGTAGGATACCCTAAGGAAACGAAGGGTTACTACTTTTACTTCCCACCTGAAAATAAGGTCATCGTGGCTAGGTACGGTGATTTTCTTGAAGATAATCTAATATCTCAAGAAATCAGTGGGAGGGCATATGATCTTGAAAATGATCATGAAGATACTTCACCTTCTGAAAGCACTAACACACTTCCTGTGGAACCAGAAAGTTTAGGTCCTCCACCTGAAGTTGAAGTGGTACCCGTCCGTAGATCTTCAAGATCTGCAAAGGCTCCTGAGCGTCTATGTTTGAACATAGATGATGAGGAAACTATACTATTGGATCACATTGATGAACCAACTAGTTATAAGGCTGCCATTAATAATCCTGAAAAGGACAAATGGCAAGTAGCCATGGATGGGGAAATGCAATCCATGAAAGATAATCAAGTCTGGACTGAAGTAGACCTTCCACCCAATGCTAAGGTAGTTGGGTGTAAGTGGCTCTTCAAGAAAAAGACTGATATGGATGGCAAAGTACACACCTATAAAGCTCGTTTGGTGGCCAAGGGCTTCACTCAAACATATGGTGTTGACTATGAGGAGACTTTTTCTCCTGTAGCCGATATTAGAGCTATTAGGATTCTTATAGCCATAGCTGCCTACTATGACTATGAGATTTGGCAAATGGATGTCAAAACCGCGTTTCTGAATGGTCGCCTAGATGAAGATATCTACATGGCGCAACCTGAGGGGTTTGTGAATCCAGAATTTCCTGAGCGTGTATGCAAACTTCAAAGATCCATTTATGGATTGAAGCAAGCATCCAGGCAATGGAATAAGAAATTTGATGAGGAAATCAAGAAGTTTGGATTTACTCAAAATTTCAATGAGCCATGTGTATACCACAAAGTTAGTGGGAGTAACACTACTTTTCTTGTCCTATATGTCGATGACATATTAATCATGGGAAATCACATACCAAGCCTTAATGAAGTTAAGGAATATCTTGGTAATTGCTTTGCTATGAAGGATTTAGGAGAAGCAGCGTACATCCTTGGAATCAAGATCTATCGAGACAGATCTAAACGGTTAATCGGATTAAGCCAAAGTGCTTACATGGATAAAATATTGAAGAGATTCAATATGCAAAATTCCAAGAAGGGATATTTGCCCATGCAAGTTGATCATGGCTTAAGTAGCGAAATGTGTGCTTCTAAACCTGAAGAGGTGGCATACATGCAGAAAGTTCCGTATGCTTCGGCTGTGGGATCTATCATGTATGCTGTTAGATGCACAAGGCCTGATGTGGCATTCGCTCAAAATTTGACGAGTCGATATCAGCAAAATCCAGGGAGAGATCACTGGCATGCTGTTAAAAACATTCTTAAGTATTTAAGGAATACCAAAGATATGTTTTTAGTTTTCGGGGGAAATCCAGACGCAGAACTGAATGTTACAGGTTTCTGCGATGCGTCCTGGCAAACTGATAAAGATGATACGAAGTCGCAAACGGGTTATGTCTTTGTCATAAATGGAGGAGCAGTTGACTGGAAGAGTAAAAAGCAGAGCACAACGGCCATGTCTGCTACAGAAGCTGAGTACAATGCTGCATCGGATGCTGCACAAGAAGCTGTTTGGATAAGGAATTTCATTACGGATCTTGGAGTGATGCCGTCTATTGAATTACCTATAAATGTGTATTGTGACAACTCTGCTGCAATCACATTCGCCAATGAACCTGGAGTTATGAAAGGCGCCAGACACTTTAAAAGAAAGATGCACTATGTTCGTGAACAAGTCGAACTGGGTGAAATCAAAGTACTCAAAGTTCACACAGATAACAATCTGGCTGATCCTTTCACGAAGGCATTACCTAAAGATACGTTTAATCGACATGCTCAGGGTATTGGTCTTCGTTTAGCAGATAGTTTCATGTAAATCTGTTGGATTAGTATTTCGATAGGGACGTGTAAACAATTATTATTTTAATGAAATAAAGTGCGGATAACGTTTATTATCATTATCAATATTTGTGTCCTATATTTGCATGTTTAAATCCGTGAATAATTTATTTATTCTAAATAGTCCGTTGTCAATTAATAATATGGGAATATTATTGAACTAAGACAAAATGTGATGATTGGTAGAATGAACTGTAAGGTTGAGACACCAATATCACATGATATTCAATATTGGATAAATTGAATATAGGACTTATCCCAAATACATGATTATACTTTATGGATCATAGTCATTAAGTATATCATGAATATTTATCCTCAGACTTGAGATGACAGATAATTGCCGAGGATGTAGCTTATTTTCTGTAAGGTGGTCTAACGCTAACCGTAAAAGGTAGTTATAAGGGCTATTTTCAGAAATGATGCGAAGTTCAAGGGTTATGCTCGCAGTCAATAAGGGATTTGTTCCTTCAACTTTGTGTTGAAGTTTAATACTGCTTGGCCACTCGTAGGATTGACAAGATGTTTGCGTGCGCACGCCCAAAGTCTATCTGGAAGACGTTCAGATGTTTTGGTAATCTTGTTCAATTATGTATAAACGAGAAACTAAGTTAATTATGGAATGACAAAGATCCATATCCAAATTAACGCGGTATTAGTAACAAAAGGATAAGTATGATGATTAATTTCATCACACGTGGTTTCTACCAGGAGAACCACAACTCGGATCGAGCTGGGGGCATTGGGAAGGTTAAGCTAGGCTGACCCATGTCATTGTTATATTAATGTTTATCCAAGTGGGAGCTGTTAGGTTTTGTGTTTAAATATTAATATATACATGTCCGGTTTCGAACCCGAGGCTCGGGATTGCACACATTAGCGTAAAAGTTTCAATGATGAATAATTAAATAATTATATATTTCATGTATTTATTTATTTATTCATTTCACCAATTAAAACACTTAACGACGGTTAGTACTTAACGGGAGTTTTAACTAACGACCGTTAAAGGACTAGTTTTGCAAAAGAGGAAAGAAGGATCTAGAATCCTTGTGGAAGTATGGAAGTCGGCTGGAAACCCTTATGGGAAGGGTGGGCCGATCGATTGGCTTGGAGGGGAAGCAAAGGAGACACTATAAATACAATTCATTGTGTTTTGGTTTTTCCCTAACTTCTTGAATCCCTAACTATAGCCAAACTTCTCTTTCTCTTTCCCTCTTGCTTGTGCTAGTCGACTTTTTCTATTCCCACTCGGGAATTCGGCTTGAGCTAATAGCAATTAAGTGTTTGGTTGTTGGTGATCAAGAAACTAGCTTTTCTCATTGAAACGCTATAATTACGTGTGTACAAGAACGAGTGACAAGCTTCCTTTAGCTTGTGATCTTGGTGTGATTGATCCATACATAAATCCTATTAGGGTTTATAAATTTGTTCTTGTTCAAGAGATTCCTTGTTCTTGCTAGGAATCAAAAGGTACGTGTCTTATTTAATTTAATTAATTACATGTTCTTGTAGATCTATTCCGCTGCGTGCTTTGTGATGTTTATGTGTTTATGATTTTAATAGTTCACATATTCCAACAAGAATATCACCAAACGCTTCAATATTATTAGATATAATACGAGTGATCTTGCTTATCACTAGGGTTTACAAACCTTGAAGCTTAACAAAACATACTTCCTAAACATCTAACCTAGGACCTCCTTTTATAACACAAGGAGTCCTTTACAAGATAAGTATGATATTCTAAACATGCAGAATATCCGTATAATTCTAACTATATAAGATATACACAAAATTTATTCTATACTTTCCTTTTACACGTCTTCATAAGCAGTACTACCTTCAGTCTTCATGCAAACCAGCAATATCAACTTCTATAATAGCAGTACTAACTCAGTCAGTTAGTACTGTTAGTTATATCTTCAGCAGTCTTCAACTTTAACTCTGGCAGTACAAATATTTACACTAGCAGTACTAACTCAGGTAGTACTGTTAGTGTTATTCCTTAGCAGTACAAACACAAAACCAATGCCTTGAACATTTAATTCCTAACAATCCTCCCCTAAACTTGTGATTAACCATATATCATCAAGTTTCTGAATTAAATCATTACCTTGTGAGGATTCTTCCAAACACTATCTTCTTAGTCTTGTAGTCTTCATCTCTTCTGCTTGCTGATATATCTTTCTCACTAGTTCCCTTGCCATGTCAGATTCTTCATCAACTCTGAGCTTTGCAGCTAACATAACAAATAGAATTCCTGCTCTTAATGGGTAGTCCTTCTCAATCAGCATGTAGACATCCACACCATCCTTTGTAGATACATGGTGAACACCACATGTATCATACAGTCTCCAAGTAGTACCAAGGACATGAGCTTGAAACTGCCATATAACATCTTCTGGATCAGGTTCATACAACCTCTTCAATTCCACCCATAACTCTATGTCTTTGTCTTCAATAGGATCTGTAGATCTGAACTTTTCTTGAACTAAACTCCAAAGTTGATTCAAGTCTTCTCTGTCAAAAGCCTTATTATATCTTTAAAATACTTGTAAACTTCTGAGTGTCCTCCTACCCTGATTATCTTCAATGCCTTGACAACCCCATCTGAGTGAACTACCTAGTCTATGATTGGATGTTTAGCTTGATTTGGCTCAACATTCTGAACTTCTAGGACTTTAACCATCATCTGCTGAAGCCTTTCATTAGTTAACTCCTCTGGTGTTTCTTCTTCCTCAATTGCTTGATCTTCTTTTTCTTCTTCAGTCTTTTGTTTCTTTGAATCCTTTGACTCTAACTGCTCACCTGCTCTCTTAGTGACTCTGCTAGACTCATCATCCTTGAATCCTCTTAACAAATGTTGAATTTTCCTATAAGCTATGCAGTACAACCTTTCAATCTCTTCATAAGACCTGCCTTTTAATTGTTTCTCAGTCCAATAGTCTTGATGTTTCAAGTATTTCTTCATGTACTTCATCTGTTGATCTTTTGTTGGAGGTTTCTTCTTAGCAGCTGTCTTTTTGCTTTGATACTTCCTAATCTCTTCAAATAGATCACTGATTGCACTTTCTTGTTCTTCTCTAGAAAACTGTGATCTTTCTTCCTCTTGCATCTTCAATGCCAACTCTTTGTCAGCCTTTTATTGAGCAGTTCTCTCTTCTTCTTTACTTAGGAGTTTTTGTTCAACCAAGAATTTTGCAATTCTTTCTTCTTCTGCTACTCTGGCTTCTTATTCAACTTGCATCCTTTGAGTAATCTCATAATCATACTCCATTTGAGCTTGAGACTTCTTGCTGATCTTCTTAGATGGCTCAGCTTCAGTCATGATTGCTTTTCCTTTATCCATTCTTCTCCTTCTAATATAAACTGCACCAGCAGTGCTAACCTCTGTCCCATATGTTCATCTTGCCTCCCCTGAGTGTCAGCACCTTCTTGAACTAAGGACACATTGGGGTCTTCATCAAGCTTGGCAATCTTCCTCCCCTGTTTGGAAGATTCCTCACCCATGTCATCATCTTGATCATCAGAACTGGAAGAGCTTGAAGATTCCACCATCTTAGCTATTCGCTTTCTCTTGAGAGACTTGACCTGTGTTTGAAGTTTCTTCACCTTCAAAATGAGTTTTGTGTAAACTCCTCCAAAGAGCTTCTTGGTTGCCTTTAGTTCTTCTTCTAGGCCAATCACTTTGTCTGTCAACCTGGTACATAGTTCCATTAATTCATTAAGTTTAAGACCGCCCTCAGCACTTCCAGATGAGTTACCTTCTGGGAGAGGTACGTCATGGGGCAAAGTCTCAGACTCAACCAAAGGATGAGTATCTGAGCCACCCATTGTTTCCATGTGGCTTGGGATTCCACCACCTGTACTAGGTTCAAAAGAACTTTGTGCATTAGGTGTTGCCATAGGTTGGGTCTTAGTTATGTTACCCCTATCCTGCCCAGCTTCTAAGCCTGAGACAGTAGGGGTAGCCCTTCCTATACTGTCATGAACAGCCTCATCTGCTACCAGAGGTGTGGTAGGAACTCTGTGCTGAGGTACACTAGAGCCCTCTCTGGATATACTCCTAGTTGGTGATGAAGTTGGTTGTGAGGCTGTTTGTGATGAACTTATAGGTGTGTGTTGGGAGTCAACTGGGGTAGTTGATCCTTCACCCTGTACCTGCAACATGTTATCAAAAAGTGGAACTTCTACTCCACTATAACCCTTTGAGGCCATCCTCATGTTACTAAATAATTTTTGTGTAAGGTTTGGAGTTGGATAAACATTTTGATGAGGTAGAAGCTGGCTTTTTCTCATATTCAAAATCATTTGGATAAAACGTAGATATATTAAAAATTTGGATTTGCTATCCACATTCTTGACCATAACTTCAAAAATCAGTTTTGAAAAGTTATAAGTCCTATTAGTTGATAAGCAAATGAGAGCAGTTGCAATATTGCTACTGAACTGTTCCCATGAAGTTTTCTTAGGACTCATACAGTGAAGAATTGTATGTATTAAAAACCTCCATTGTAAGGCAAAACATCCTTTTTGAAAAGTTAAAGATTGAGAAGTAGTGTCATGCCCCATTCTGGATAGATTTTGAAATTTTTCAATGTTTGGCAAATCACTAATACCATTGTCATCTTCCAGATGGAGATGCCTCCTAACAGATGATTTAGTAAGAGTGATGGTTTTGCCATCAACTGTTGCATTTAGCTCTTTGTCTCCATTCTCAATAGTATTGATAGTAACAGTCTGCCAAAATTGTTTGATTTGGGAGACATAGATAGTAGGGTTTAGAGTTAAAGCATACCTTATATGGATAGAGTTTAAAAAGTCTACTATCTGATGGAAGTGTACACCTTCCTCTATTTTCTCCAAATACGCCACCATGTTGTGTTTGTCGACAAAGGTTAATTTGGCCATTATGTTCAGTGAAAGAGTGATTTGACTGCAGGGATATTATTGATTATGAAAGAAAGTAGGTTGAGTAAAGCGAATTGAGAGGTTATAAAGAATACTTAGGGTTTCTATTGGACCGACTTCAATAAAAGATTTCTTTAGATTGAAGAAAGTGAATAAAGTATATAAAAAGTAAAAATATCCAATTTAGGAAACACTTAAGTAAAGAATTGACCAGAATTTTCTCAACGGCTTCTCAATGGCTATATTCAAAAAGCGGTTATGACTCAACAGTACAAACGGCTATCCAGCAGTACAAAGTTTTGCCTAGCAGTACTAACTTTTGCCTAGCAGTACTAAGTTTTGGAAAAACTTTGACTCAGCAGTATAAACTCAATTTTTATTTAAAAACCATACTGCATCCAAACATTTTGAAAAGATTAAGTGTAAAGGAAGACACTTAATCAAATTTCGATTGAATTTAACCTTTGGTTGTGTGAGAACCAATTATTTCAGTTATAAAAACTCTCTGTGATCAAATAAACTCATTCAAAGAGCTTTCTTGACAGGGTTTCCAGCTCGTGGCAGGTGTTGCCTCTAACACTAATGTGCTAGATTCACTTTTGCTCGCTGTTCTCTTTACCAGATGTCCTTGGACTAACTCATTATACTAATAAAAGTATAAAATGGTAAAGAGTGAGTTAGATTAGTTACTATCTGACTAACTATGCCTTCAATTCATGTTTAAAAATAGCACAATTAGATTTCAAGAAAGAAATTTTAAAGAATCTCCCAACTCAGGTGTAAAACCTTTGTCAAGTGATCCTCAAATTCTGTCCATCATCAATAAATCATGTCTGCAAACAATCCACCACTTGCTTCTCACACATTGCAAACTTCATAACCTGCAAATGCTAGTCCAAAACCAAGAAAACAAAATGCAAAGCATTTGATTCATAGCAGTATAAAGTATGCATAACAGTTCAAACACAACAGACTTAATTTGCACTGGCAGTACAAATTATACATAGCAGTACTAATTGACACAACTAGGAGTACAAATCATTTTCCTTTACAAAAACACCAAGATTAAAAACTTTAAGGATTAAACATTCCAATACTTGCAACCAAGTATTGAAATCTTCCAACATCAAAAGCTTTAGTAAGTAGATCTGCAAAATTGTTATCAATGTGAATTTTAACAACCTGACCTAGCTTTTTCTCATTGCAGTCTCTTATAAAATGATGCCTAATCTCTATGTGTTTTGTTTTAGAGTGTTGAACTGGATTTTTAATAATACAAATTGTACTGCTATTGTCCATGAAAATCATAGAATTCATAAAGTTGTACCTGTTGGAGTATGCTCGTGTCATAATTAATAATTATATGGCTAGACATATGTGAGCCTATGGGGTCACACACTTATACACAGAGACATCATTTTATAGATTGTAATTATCGTATTTACAATATATAAACGGCTATGTAACAAGGGAACTATAACGGGCCATCAAATACGAAGTGAGCAACAATGAGCAAGCCCATTATGGGCCCTCAGGGTGGCCGACCTTTATGAAGGGCTTGGAGGGGCTTATGAGCTTTTATAAGGTGCTAAGTGTAATTGTAATTTGATAAGGTCAAATCTATTTTGAACCATATCAATTACAATTATGACTAACCACAATTAAGGAGTGATTTTCTCTCCCTCTCCCCAAAAGGCCACGAAATAAAACACACCCTTTTAGGGTTTTGTATTTTTTGATCCCTTCCTTGATTATTCTATTGTAGATGCATCAAGGATCATGGTTACGAGGTCAAGACTAGCATCAGGTGGTGATCGATGACGTGTAGTGTGGATCAAGCATAGAGGTGATCTTCTTTGATTACTTGGTTTCATTGTTGGTTCGTTTATGTTGGTGAAGGTCACCATACGATTCTACCGATCACGCTACAAAGGTATAAATACTTGTATTCATTTATTTGATTGATCATATGGCTATATGGATCCGTTGTTGGTGATGTTTTTCCGCTGCGTTTATATATTTGATATGTTATTTTATTATTACATCACCTATAGTGGTATCACGAGCCATCATATGATGTCATATGATCATCAAGTATGCGTAAAAATGGCTAAAAACGCATGTTTTTAATGGATTTAAAGGTTTAATTTTCAAAACAGCCCCGGAGGCTTATTTTTTGAATATATGTCTACCCATATGGGGTCTAATAATCTGGACTTTTTGATCCTATGGCCATTTGTTATGCATACATTAATTGTTATGAACTAAGTCTTATGATTTAGTTTAACTAAGTTTAAATATGATTTGAAACTTAAAAATCATTGTTTTCTAAATAAACACTTAAACTAGTTAAGGTTGTTTATTCATTTGTTGTATTGTCCAAACTTAATAATCCACTTAGGATTTATATTAGTCTTGAAAATGGACAACTTGACACACATAAATTAAAACAATGATTAGACTTAAGTTAAGAAAAGTTTTTAACTTGTGCTACAAATAATGAATGCATGCTTCTTTCGTACACGTTTTTGACCCACATCAAAATATTTTACCCGTCAAAATTTAAGTCGTGCCGTCCAATTTTGAGGACACTTGCAATTTCTTTTTGCCTATGCATGGGACCTAGGTTGAATTGTAACCCAAGGTGACTATTCTTTATGCGTGAGACCTAGATATATTATCACACGTTTTCAAATTGGATGACTTAATCGAGTTAAGCGGTTAGACCTTGACCCGAGGCAAAGATGGGACTAAACATGCCTACATGACACTAGTTGTTTGACACTAGATGCCATGAGTCCCATAAGGATCTAAGAGTTGTACATGTAATACAATTGGTGATTGTCGCCTACCGATTGAATCTACTATTGCTAGCAGATCAACTGATGTGATAGTAGAAGCACAATGTGGATCTTAGCCCTTTTGTAAAATTAATTGTTTTAAATTGTAAACATGGGGTAGTTAAATTACAAAAGGATAATTGTCGAAAATACTAAAAATGAACTTTGTAAATTCAATTAATGAATTAATGCAACGCAAACCGTAAACAAGAGTTTGTTCTTTTCTTGTTAAAAGGACGAACTCGGTCGTTCTTTCCTTGTAAGAAAGAGACTTGTTCCTATCCTTTTTCTTTATGAGGAAAAGCCATAATAGGAATATTTAAATTTTCCTAATTCTAATAAAACTCAATGAACACCTACTCTAGAAATCGTGATGTCTTGTAAAAGTCAAAACGGTTAAGTATGGTTACACATCTTATTCTTTCAAGGTTGTTTTATAACCCTAGTTTTGGTTTTGAAACACTGAAGAAATATAAGATATTTGGATAACTAGAGAACACGTTTTCTATAGCTACCAAACTAAAATGAGTTTAAATAATTAGAAAACGGAAATATCAATAAACCGCAAAGTGGTAAAGGCAATTACTAGCATGATTACCTAGCAGTTTGTCTTAACCCAATAAATCTACTATGGTACTACATACCCTTGTGGTATAGTAGACCAAGTATGGAGGAAATGCATGCCTATTTTCAAGTTAAAATAGCAATGATGGCTAGCCCATCATCTATATGTTAGAACTTGATGCACTTCCTTGAATACCTAAGTACATGTTTACTAGTCAAAGTGACTCACATTAGCAATAATGTGTAGATATTCAAAGAAAAATTGAAAGTATCCAATCGCCACTCACTCTCCACTGGTGACGTAACACTTTTAAATGTTGTCTAATCCAGTAGGAGCTACGTGATTATATTACTGGTGACGAAACACACGTAATGTTGTCTAATCCAGTGGGAGCTGTAAGCTTTATTACCTTGCAAGTTGCCCATCTTATTTCTAGATTGTCTTGAAATAATACATTACTTTTCACATGTTAAGCATCATAGTTTATATAAGAACCATTGCATAAATTTTATAAGATAACTTGTCGCGTTCCTGATGTTGCTTCCTGAAATGTTATCTATAAACTTGTTATGCATGATTCATTATTAAAACGATAAAGTTCTACATATCTATATTTTGATTTTGACTAAAAATCATATGTTATCTTAGACATTGTCATATTGCTCATACAAACAAACGAGCGTAGTGTTGTTTGTATACTCTCATGATGTTGTGCCATGCACAAGTGGGAGAAATCTTAATTGTGTGCAAGGTACAACATATAACAATATGACTAATAGTTTTTCTTGACTAAAAGGTAAGAAACTAAGATTCTACTAGGACTTCTACACATAAAATGTAGGTTGACCTAATTAGAACAAATATCAAGATAATATGAAAAGCTACTTCAACATATTCACTGAATCGTTTAGTAAGTATGATTATGTTTTCTTGTAAAGCCATAATCATGAAGTATGAAATTAACTTGAATTTACTGTTGAGGCCAAGTGTCGGCGCTCGTAATTACTTTAGTTGAATATGTTTAGGTCTCTTGTAAAGACACAAACATAATTTCCGTTAATTGTTGAAAGACTTATAACGTAAAGTAAGACGTTGATTTGTTATGTCTTCTTGTTAAGACATGTACACTTACGACGTATAATATTAAATGTTTATGTTTTCTAGTCAAAACATGAACATGATGTAAAGTATGCAGTAGGCTAAAATTACTATTGATGCCATCTGGTTTGACTTGGTTGGTAGATATGTAAGCCCAAAAGTATAAGTTCATCTAATGAGTTGTGTGATAGTCTCACAACATCAGTCCTCATGGAATACCACAACTGTTATGGTATGTCCATCATGGAAAATCAAACTCTATTAATATTGTTTGATCTTTGATGACTTAAACTATTTTACCTCCAAAGCTATCAAGGTTAGAAAATTGGATGTGCCATGTGTACACTCAATATGATTCCAACCCAGAAGGAATTTAAGACACCGTTGTATTATGGCATGGGATGAATCTCATTATGTCTTGATTGAAGTTCTGAATTTGTTAACTACCTAAGAGTAAGTAATTAACAAACTAGAGTCAAGAACTAACGATGTATTTTGGATGTCCCACTTGAAAACAATTTATTGTTACTCAAGATGCTAAGTATCTAGAGATTAGTCTCTACATACAAAAGCAAGTGGGAGCACCTTTAGACCTTGAAGTTATTCAAGAACTAAATACACAACCTTCTGAGTACACTTGCTAATGTCATACTAAGGTTGAACATGAATATGTTAAACCATAGATTGATATCTCTCATTCATAAATCTGCAAGGATACCTCTTGCACCTGAATGATATAGTTTTTATATCAATGCTGAGGGACATAAGTTAGAGGATCATGGTGAACCTGCTAACTACTGAGATGCATTATCAGATATTGTATCTGATGAGTAGCTCAAAACTATGAATGTTAAGATGCAGTCCTTGAAAGACAATCACTCATGGAGTTTGATTGATCTCTTACCAATCAGTTAGATTGTGAGGTTAAGAATGAGTTTCTTGAAGAGAAAACTCAAAAGGACAAACTTGTACACAAATTTAATGCACGCGTAGTAAAAAGAGTTTACTCATACTCAGGAATTGACTATGATTAAATCTTCCTATCTACAAACATTAAATGTATAAAGATGATTAATTGTCATACTTGTTTTCATGTAAATGAAATATGACAATCGGATATCAAAACACTTTTCTTGTTGATTACCTTTGCGAGGACGATGAGTAATCAAAAGGGTTTATGAATCCATATAATCTTTATTATGTATACAAGATAAAATAATCCATGTGTAGATTAGATCATGCATCTAGGAGCAAAGATCTTGAGTTAATTATAAAATGATTAATTTGATTTTGATTAATAAGATTACTCCTAAGTACACTAAGAGCAAGTTGGAGCACTGTATTTATTTTCTTAAATCTCATATGCCGTTAACATATTAGAAACAATATTCCATCTAAGCTAGACTTTAATCCTTAGCTTGGAATGAAGTTTCTCTTGAGGGATTTATAAAATAAAACATACAACTTTGTTATGTATATGTTTATTAGAATAAACATAAGCGGTTATTAAGTCTAAACATAATATGACACGTTATTGAGGGGAGTCTCAATGATCAATCTCACTTGATGAGATTGAACACATGAGTGGAGATCTTAAGTTCGACTAAAGGATTCATCATGTAAGTCATATTACGCATTGGACTATGTATATATCATTTGCATGAATGCAAGATGATTTGATAACAACAAATATCTAAGTGAAAGTCATTAGATAATTATTAAACAAACATTATAATGGACCTACAAAGGACCAAAGATATGTTCAAACGTTTACGAATATTTGAGGAACTCTGTTTTGTTTGCATACGCTAATGCTTATTTAACTGAGATGATACTCAACTCTAGTCATGGTAGGATGTCATCATGAATGATGACATTGCTGACTAGATGTGCTCGACTGAGAGCACTAGTGCGTTATACATTAAAATAATAAGAATACTTTATAGTTTGAGAAACTGTACAGATGACTGTCTAATGTAGGTGTTTTGCTGGCTTCAAACACCCTATGGAATGTATTGTTGCAACACTCGTCTTGTACTTGAATGCACACATACAAAGAACAATCATCATTCAAACCTTTCATGAGTTTTGAAACAAGTATTCTCAAAGTTTACTCGGATGACTACTTGTTGTCTTGTACAACATAATTTGATCATGGTGGGAACATCGGATTTCGACCTATGAGTAGTCTTATGCATATCTGTTTTTAGTATTTGGATAATGGAACTGTAAGCAGTCGTATCATATAACGAATTGATATACCTGGTATGATCGTCTTCATTTATACTACTATGTTCTATATTTACATGTTTAATCCATGAATAATTTATTTATTCTAAAATTGTCCATTGCCAGTTGACGATACGGGAGTATCATCAAATTAAGGCAAATGTGAGCGTGTTGGTGATTTATTTGCAAAACTCACATGTTGTTCATTGTGATGAACATTGGATTGACCCAACCTACGAGTTTCACTACATGGATCGTCGTCAATAGTGAATCTCGCTAGTGGTTATGTCTCTTATCCTTAGACTTGAGATGCAAGCAGGTCTTGCATGTGTGGAATTTCATTCCTTGATATGGTTAAACGCTGTCCTGAATAAGGTAGTTATAAAAGCCATTATCAGGAGTGATATGAAGCATGTGAATGACACATGTAGTCAAAACAGGATTTGTTCCTCCACATGTTATGGAGTTAGATACTATTGGGCCCCTCGATGAATTGAACAGATGTTTGTATGGCCGTACCCAAATGAGATTAAGATGAATCTTAACCCACTTGGTAATCTTGTTCAATATCTGTATCGAGAAACATAATAGTTGAACTATTAGAATGACATTTGATCCATGTCTAATGTTCAACACGGTATCTGTAAAAAAAGGATAGATGACATATAAACCATCTAAAATGAGACGTTTAAGAAACTAACCTCACATATTTCTAGGGGCATTGGCGTGTTGCTAGACGCTAACCATTGCTTGTATAATTACTTGATTATTATGACGTCGCAAGTGGGAGCTGTTGGAGTATGCTCGTGTCATAATTAATAATTATATGGCTAGACATATGTGAGCCTATGGGGTCACACACTTATACACAGAGACATCATTTTATAGATTGTAATTATCGTATTTACAATATATAAACGGCTATGTAACAAGGGAACTATAACGGGCCATCAAATACGAAGTTAGACTTAACGTTTTTTGGATTGGACCAACAATGAGCAAGCCCATTATGGGCCCTCATGGTGGCCGGCCTTTATGAAGGGCTTGGAGGGGCTTATGAGCTTTTATGAGGTGCTAAGTGTAATTGTAATTTGATAAGGTCAAATCTATTTTGAACCATATCAATTACAATTATGACTAACCACAATTAAGGAGTGATTTTCTCTCCCTCTCCCCAAAAGGCCACGAAATAAAACACACCCTTTTAGGGTTTTGTATTTTTTGATCCCTTCCTTGATTATTCTATTGTAGATGCATCAAGGATCATGGTTACGAGGTCAAGACTAGCATCGGGTGGTGATCGATGACGTGTAGTGTGGATCAAGCATAGAGGTGATCTTCTTTGATCACTTGGTTTCATAGTTGGTTCGTTTATGTTGGTGAAGGTCACCATACGATTCTACCGATCACGCTACAAAGGTATAAATACTTGTATTCATTTATTTGATTGATCATATGGCTATATGGATCCGTTGTTGGTGATGTTTTTCCGCTGCGTTTATATATTTGATATGTTATTTTATTATTACATCACCTATAGTACCCATAGTCAAGCATCTGATTCCGAATCCATAAAACTTGATCACAGCAACTAGCAGCAGCCACATATTCAGCTTCAGTTGTAGAAGTGGCCACAATAGTCTGCTTCTTGCATTGCCATGATATCAGCCAGCAATCTAGGAATTGACAACCACCTGTTGTTGATTTTTTATCTAAACTAGCACCAACATAGTCACTGTCTGAGTATACCACCAGATCAAAAGGAGATTCTCTAGGGTACCATAGACCCAATTTGGGTTGACCTTTGAGGTACCTAAAGATTCTCTTTACAACAACTAAATTTGAGGCTTTGGGATTAACTTGAAACCTTGCACAGGCACACACAGCAAACATGATATCTGGTCTTGATGAGGTAAGGTACATCAAGGACCCAATCATGGACCTATAGGTGTGTACATCAGCATTTTCACCATCTGAATCTTTGAGTAATGGCTTCTCTGGATCAACAGGAGTACTTGCTACTTTTGCATCTGTAAACTGAAACTTTCTCAATATCTCAGTTACATATTTATCTTGACTGATAAATATTCCTTTAGCTTTTTGCTTTACTTGAAGCCCCAAAAAGAAAGTGAGCACACCCATGGAACTCATTTGAAACTTATCATGCATAAGTTTCTCAAATTCAATGCACATCTCCTTCTTTGTGGATCCAAAAATGATGTCATCCACATAGACCTGTACAAGCAAAATATCTCCCTTGTTCTTCTTGATAAACAAGGTCTTATCTATCTTGCCTCTATGAAACCCATTATCTAATAAGCAAGTGGCCAAAGTTCCATACCATGCTCTAGGAGCTTGATGCAAGCCATAAAGATCTTTTACGACCTTGTATACCTTGTTTGGATGTCCAGGATCTTCAAAACCCGTAGGTTGAGAAACATAAACCTCTTCTTCAATAGTACCATAAAGAAAGACACTTTTGACATCCATCTGATATACCATAAACCCCATGAATGAGGCATAAGCTAAGAATAATCTTATGGCTTCAATCCTAGCTACATGTGCAAAAACCTCTTCATAATCAATTCCTTCCTCTTGTGTGTAACCTTGGGCTACAAGTCTTGCTTTATTCCTGATCACTATCCCTCTTTCATCTTTATTATTTCTAAAAATCCACTTTGTACCAATAACCATCATACCCTTAGGCAAATCTACCAGCAACATGACCAAGTCTCCTATGCCAAAGCATTGACTCATCCAATGTGGCTTTTGCTACAAGACAAGTTAGAGCCTCTTTAGGAACAATTTTCTTCATGTCAACACTGTACATATTGCCCTTTCTAGGAACTTTAAGTAGTACTTGACTTTCATCAGGTAACTTAAAGACTGGAGAAAGAACAAGACATTCAGTGTCTGTAAAAAGAACTTTGTTCTTTTTGTCACACATTTGGGAGACACTAAAGAGATTATACTTGAGTTCCTGCACAAAATACACATCTTCAAAGTCAAGTTTACTGGTTTTTAAAGTACCTTTACCAGTAATTCTGCCACCAATTCCTCCCCCAAAGGTAACATTTCCTCCATCCATAGGTGTAAAGTCTGAGAGGTAGGACATGTTCCTAGTCATGTGCCTAGAGCATCCACTATCAGCATAACATTGATCTTCTTCATCATCTTGTTGCGGATGTCCCTGCACATACAATAAAGGAAATTAGTTTCCTTTGGGGACCCAAGCCATTACTGACTTGGATCTGCCTTGTGCATCATTGTAATCATATTTCTTCTTTGTTATTGATGCACCATTGGGTTTGATAGTTCTCTATACCCAACATGCTGAGGCTTTAACAACATTTACCCCATTTGCTCTAGCAGTGTTTCTTGGCCTAACAGTACTGACTGCTGGTCTAGCAGTACAAACTGCTGGCCTAGCAGTTTTAACCTTTTGATTCCAAAATTTGTTATGAAACACTACTTTCTTATAAAGAGGCATGTGGACAGTTTGTTGTGCTATTTTAGTAAAACTTGAAGTTGATTTAGCACTTGAAACTGTTTGTTTAGGGTAAACAATCTTAACTGGACTGGCAGTACAAACTGGTTTAAGGCCAGACTTTATCAAAATTGCTCTAGGAGTCATATTACTGTTAACATTAGGGTGAGTTTTTCTTGAAAAACTGTTTATGTTCACCCTTTCATTTGTATTCTCATGCACCCTTGTATTCCCTGTAACCACCTTTTTCCCTTGATGGTTGTTGCAAAAAGCCTGCAAGTGATCAAAGCTACCACAAGAAAAGCAAGCCTTATTGTACATAACAAACTCATTGCCTAATTGTTGGGACTTAAGATTGTTTCAGTTTCTCTGGTTTCCCCTAGGGCATTGAGACTTGTTTGTGGACCTATACAACTCAGCATATCTAACTGTTGGCCTAGCTTGTTTTACTTGTTTTCTAGGTGTAACAGTTTCTACCTTAACCACCTTAGGGACAGCAATTTCTTTTTGCTTTTCTACTTCAGGTTTAGACTTAACCTGATCCTCATCATCAGATTCCCAATCTTCAATAATTGGAGCATCTGAGTTCCTCTTATCATCTGACACCTTTTCCTCAAAAAGAGAGGTTTCACTTGCACTCTCAAAAGATTCATTAACTTCTACTGGTTTATTTAAACTAGCACTTTCCTTAGCCTTAGATCCATATTCAAATTTAGGATCTCTAAATTCATCTAAACCAGTGTGTTCTAAGTCAATACCTGGGGGTGAAGGCACTCCTCTATGTGGAGGTGGACATGTGTTGTAACCTAAACCTGACTTAGCTTTATTTACCAGTTGACACTCAATGATCTTATTGACTCCTTTAGATGCATACTCTAGAGTGTCTACACTTAACTGTATGTTATCTTTTGCCTTCTTAATCTTTTCCAACTCAGCTCTAAGTACACTTATCTCAGCATCTTTATGAACCATGTCTCTTTTAAGTACAACAATATCTTCTGAAAAGACAGACTCATTTTTCTTGTAAAACAAAATTTGTTCTTCTAAAACAGCTAAACCTCTTTTATGATTTGCTAAATTATAGTTAGTTTGGTTTAACTCTACCCTTTGTTCATCATAATGCTTCTTAAGTGTTTCATAATCCATTAAAGCAGAACAAGATTTTGAACAACTTTTTACTGAATGTACCTCTGAGTCAAAAAATGCCATCAGTGCCATCTCAGTTGGTGCTTCTTCCTCATCAGCCATGAAGCTCCAATCATATCCGTGACAATCAATAGCAACCATTTCCTTGGAAGAAGGCTCTTCCACTTCCACAGTCTTCCTAGTTTCTGGCTTGTTCCCATAACCCTTGCTTTTGTTGTCTTGCTGCCTTGGTCTTCTGCATTCTCTAGCAAAATGTCCTAACTTATGGCAGTTGAAACATTCCACCTTGGATTTATCAAAACCAGCAGTATCATTACCACTGATTGTGATCTTCTTCCCTGTTCTCTGCCAGAATTTCTTTGCTCTCATGCTTAGCAGTGCAACCTGCCACTTCAAGTCCATCTCTTCCGGATCATCTTCATCTATCTGTTCAAGATCTTCGTGGGATAGCATAGACCCATTGGCTTGACTGATCAGGAAAGCATATAATGTAATATCACTTATGCCAGCAGTACTAGTTGATGAACTAGCAGTACTAACATTAGGGTTAGCAGTACTAACTCCTGAAGCCACATTAACCTCATCTGGACTGATATTGCTGGGAGATGACACAAATGCCATGTTCCCAGAACTTGAACTTGAACTTCCTGAATTCTTCACTTCCTGTTCAACAATTTTAAAATTGTTGTACAGATCATTAAGGCTCATTGTGTCGATTTCAGGCTTGTTCTTCCAGACAACCACATGAGTGTACCAATCAGCAGGTAAACTTCTTAGGAATTTGGAATTCAAATCTTCTTGAGGGATCTCAACTCCTAATACAGCCAGTTGGCTGATTATCTTCTGCAGCCTACTGAACATATGATCAACAGATTCATTGCTGGTAGCACTGAAGTTCTCAAAACTCTGCTTCAGCAAGGTCTTCTGTGTCTTTTTGGTGGCCTTATTACCACCAAACCTGGTAGTTATTGCTTCAAACAAGGATTTGGCATCGTTGTATTTGCTGAATGTCAGAAGTTGATCATTAGGAATGGTCATGAGTAACAAACTCCTTGCTTTAACATCATTCTTTTTCTGCAGCTTTTCTTCTGCAGTAACAGGAGAAGTGTTCACAGTTGTAACCTTTTGACCATCAACTGTTGTTTCAGTTGTTGATGGTTTGAAGGAGTTCCTATCCTCTATGATTTCCCAAAGTACATAGTCCTGCACTTGGAAGTACTGTTCTATCCGGAGTCTCCACATCTCAAAGTCATTATGTTTGAGCATTGGTAACTTGGCAGCTGTGGTGGTGTGAGTAGTCTCCATGTCCATCGTCTTTAAAAGGAATAAAGAGTTCTTCAGAAAAGTATCTTCTAAATCAAAGTATCAGAAACCTGGCTCTGGTACCACTTGAGAGGATCTAAACACACGTGACTTGTGTTGAGGATACTTTGAGTGTATATCAAATAGTATGCGGAATCTACTACTTGATACTTAGAAGATTTATTGATGTAACAGTAATTGTATGAACAGTTTATATGAACAAAGAATATCACCAAACGCTTCAATATTATTAGATATAATACGAGTGATCTTGCTTATCACTAGGGTTTACAAACCTTGAAGCTTAACAAAACATACGCCCTAAACATCTAACCTAGGACCTCCTTTTATAACACAAGGAGTCCTTTACAAGATAAGTATGATATTCTAAAAATGCAGAATATTTGTATAATTCTAACTATATAAGATATACACAAAATCTATTCTATACTTATCCTTTTACACGTCTTCATAAGCAGTACTATCTTCAGTCTTCATGCAAACCAGCAGTATCAACTTCTATACTAGCAGTACTAACTCAGTCAGTTAGTACTGTTAGTTATGTCTTCAGCAGTCTTCAACTTTAACTCTGGCAGTACTAATATTTACACTAGCAGTACTAACTCAGTTAGTATTGTTAGTGTTATTCCTTAGCAGTACAAACACCAAACCAATGCCTTGAACATTTAATTCCTAACAGATTGGCATGTATTCATTTGC